>JXSR01S057735.1:30279-43852 GCA_000969725.1 Ophiothrix spiculata | reverse complement strand
ACGGACGGACAAAAAATCGCATATTTTCTGCTTGAAAAACGACTAAATTTGCATATTGTGTGCCAAAACTTTCAGAGAAAGTTACTAGCCACCCTGACCACCACTCCACCGACTTGCATCGCTATACGCCACACCAGTTCCGAAAAATGAGCCCGGACGGACAACCAGAAAACATAATGCCTCTGGCGGACCAGAACCAACCAGCAGCTCTGGGTGGTAAACTGCCGGTTGAGTTTCGAAGCGTTTCATAACTTACTCTGTTAGTTGTGATTTATCTTGTTGGGCCTGCCCCTGTCCATCTTCTTGGCTTTGTAAATGTTGTAATTTGGCTTGAGCTAATAAATCTTCCTGTTCTTTTTGTTCCTCTTGTAATGATAAAGCTACTAGAAAACTGTCAAAAGAGAACATTACAAACAAAATAATCAAACCTATATGTCCATAAACATTATGGTTAAAATTGATTTAAAGTACAAGAAACAATTACTTCTTTTTATGTCCTGAAAATAAATGGTAGTGTTTCTAGAAATAAACTATTCTATTCTCAAAATCAACACTTTTCTCGGCTAAAAATATTTTTAATGAAGCTCCATGTATCATGTTTTTAAATTATATTCTTCATATCAATGAGATATGGGCAACATAACTTTTCTGGAACTCATTAAGTTTCATGCCCTATTTTTATAAAAGTTTTTTTTTAAATCATATATGTGATAGTTCACCCCGAAAGGGGGGACTTTGCAGATGATATCAATTTTGATTTTATCATTTCATCTGTTATAGCATTTTCTAAGCTTTAAAATGACACGTTACTTGTTGAAATTGACCAAGGCGATCAAATTTTACTACAGAAAATCTGCTGGAAATTCTTATTATTTTCTTTATATTTTGCTGCCTATTTTCACCAGTTTCTCGAAAAGTGTTCTGTCGCAAAGTCCCCCTATTCGGGGTGAGTCATTACATACTCAGGGCTTGATAAATCCCTAGCCTGATAGCCTGGGACAACCATTTTTTGTGTAGGGCTAGTGGAAACCATAAGCTAACTAGCCCGCTGGGCTACTGTTTTTCCAACCTTAATAACAACAGGTGCTCTATTTTCTATTTCATTGAAGAAATATGTTCATTTTTTACCACAATCCTTGCACCGTTTGACAATTTTTATGTCAATATTTTTTGGAATATTGCCATTTGTCATTAATTGCTGCATTTGACACCTCATCTTGATAGTAGTATGTCACCTGTATCAACTTAAAATATACCATATCTATTTTTGGCAACTACTTAATGTTTATACATTTGGCTCTTGGATCAAAACTTCCCGTAGATACGACTTTCATGTCATGAATTTGAAGTTGTAGTTGTCGAATTGATAGTATAATCATGATAATGAAAAATGTTTTTGATTTATCAGAAGGCACGTCTCATACTGATCCAGTTGTTTTGATGGCGACATATTTTAAATGATCTTTGACCAAAAAACAAATGTCTATTACGATGAGATTAATTTATAGCAAGACCTGGTTACCTTTACGTACCCTGTGAATTTTATGAGCAAACATGTGCAATGCTGATGTTGTGTGAGAACTGTGGGCTAGTAACATTTAAGGGGGGGGGGGGCAAGTACATTTTCATGGCGACTAGCCCGACGGGCTAGTGCATTTTTAAATATTTTTCAAGCCCTGCATACTGTTTCCCTTTTTTCTTGTGCTCAGAGAAATACAATGAGGTGTGAACACAATAACCACTTACTCTGCGTCTTGTTGTTGTGACGGTGACATTGGCGTAGCGGCAGCAGCTTGTGACGTGGACGGTGGGCTAGTCTTGAATTCACCATTGACAAAATGACTATCGCCTTCTACATTGGTCAAAGTTTCCCATACTACGTTGCTTTCCGTTAAGAAACCCTGATCTGTTACTAAGACATACAATTCATTCTGAAATATAAACGACAAATTTATATATACATCAAAATTGCTGGTTTCATAAATACATTTTGTTTCACCATAATGAATGTTCTGTGTTGGTATGATTAATAATAATACTAAAGCTCATAATCGCAAAACAAAAATTGATCAAGCTTTGATTATATACATTGGTTAATGTTTCAACATTTGCTGGTGTTATGAAGCATTTGTAGGGGTCAACCAACTTTATACAGTTCAGGAAAGGTCGTAATTCATTTACGTTAATGAATTCCTTCACTGTTCAACTTCCGTAAATTAATTCCTTTACTGTACAGTAAAGGAATTCATTCACGCTAACTTGAAATCATTTTTGGAGCAGCCCATGAAAATCTGAGAACATTTTAAAGCATTTTCATATTTAATGAGACCTATTCTAGAAATTTAGCTATGAAATTTTGAATTCTATCTGGCAAACATTTTGCAAATTTGTCAAAAAAACAGAAACATTTTGGCAGACAGAATTCAGTAAAGGAATTCGTTTAAGGAAGTTGAACCGGGAAGGAATTCATTAACGTTAATGAATTACGACGTTTCCTGAACTGAATACAGAAATTGGGAAGCTAATATAAACTGTCCTCAATTTACATTTGATTTTATGGTAAAGTGTCCAAAATGCTGCTTTTCTTAAATGTGGGTAGGCAATCTCTAAGAAGAAAACATTGAAGAAAATTCAAGGCATTGGTATGTAAAATCTTGACTTAAACTATTTCACAAAATCTGTTATATAGTGTACATTCTCAACTTTGCAATACATGTATCTAGCAGGGATGGTTATGGCTTTTTGTAATTTTGCCTGAATTTGCCTGAAAATGTGAATTTCCCAATACTTTTGTACAGTGAAGATCCAAACATTTTTGCAAAAACCTGAAGATAATCATGCCTGATCTAGAAGTCTCAAGATATTCAGATAACTGTTCAGGAAATAAGTTGAAAACCTCAGAAAAACAGAGGATTTGTAATGCATAACTAATGACCTCCTGTTAGATTTTAATAGTAATTAAAAATGGTTAGTTTTTAGGAACTGATTCAGATACATCTAGAAACAATGTTCAAACAAAAAATCAATCTTCTCATACTGTAAGTATTCAATGTACAGCATGTCATTTCTTGTTCCTGAACAGGGTAGCTGTTTTTACTATAAAACAGGGATAGCACTGAGCTGTGAAATCTTGGGGTCCAATCACTATGTCGCTACACAAGAATCGTCAAAATGATAGGGTTTCCAAACCAAATAATCAATTTGGGGCTAATTTTGGACCCTTTCGGTAGACAACATCAAAACTTTAGGGGTTTGATTTCCAAAAATGTGGTCTTTGGACTACCAAACCCCTTGTATCGCTATCACTGCATAAAACAAATCTTATTTGCTGAACAGATGATAAATGTAAGTTAGATTTATTATAAATAAGTGCAGCGATAATAATTTGCCAAAAAGTTGCAACCAAATGAATATGAAGCAATATAACTGGACAAATGCATCATGCATTGAGCATCTATGGTATTTCTTTATTTCAAATTAAAAAAAATATCACATAAACTAAGTAATAAATCTAGATTTGTTAAACTACATGACACACTTTTCAGATATTTTATCCTTGCAAGTTTGACATAACATCATGAACAATTGTTCACAGGCGACTTCCGTACAATATTCTTGTATATGGTACAAAAGAAGATATCAGGACCTTCCCATCATGCCTTGCTTCCAATGGGATCTTTGTACAGGTTTAAATGAGAGGGTTTAGGGATGAAACATAGCACAATCATCAGACCTCATCCCAATTTTGGATTTTAGATATGTTTCATCCCTTAACCCTCTCATCCCAACCCATACAAAAAATTCCATTGGAAGCGAGGCATGATGGGAAGGTCCCAATGTCTTCTTTTGTATGGTACCATTCACGTGTGAAAAGATTATCAACTATAGGCATTTGTTGTGATAGTGAGTTTGTTCAGAACTAAAACAACAAGTAAAAGTAAAATCAGGGTAGAAATATGTGACCTGATCAGGGAAAAAAATTGACGATGGCACGGAAGCTTGCAGTGCAGAATTCACTGTCCCAGCAATAAAATTAAATTTAATCACCAAATTTTGGCCCATTAGTCGATTTTAAAAA
Source organism: Ophiothrix spiculata (assembly GCA_000969725.1). Taxonomy (NCBI): domain Eukaryota; kingdom Metazoa; phylum Echinodermata; class Ophiuroidea; order Amphilepidida; family Ophiotrichidae; genus Ophiothrix; species Ophiothrix spiculata. The sequence goes on along the minus strand of JXSR01S057735.1, from coordinate 39,774 downwards.
CACAACCTTATTTTGGGGTTGCAAGGAAACTTGCCAGCGCGAAAATCATTATTGTTGTCCCAGCAATAAAATAAAATTCAATATCACCAAATTTTGAACCATCAGTCGATTTTAAAGGTGCAATTCATGATTTTAATGTGATAAAAACCTCGACTGTTGTCTAGCTAAATAAAAAGAAGAGTACATTATGAATATATACTGAAAATTTCACTTGAATCCGACCATTCACTTCCAAGTTACAAGCTTTTCAGCACTTTGGATATCCCCATAGGCTACTCTGTTGTACTAATTACTGTCGGGGCCCCGCCCCGACAATAATTAGAAAATGACACATTTTCTCACTTTTCTCAAAAATGCAAGCACATATGAAAGAATGGTTTGGGGATCGTAACATATACCAGTTGACGATTATTATAAGCTAAAAAACTAAATTTTGATAGAGGTGACCTTGAGGGTGAAAAGTGGATCATGAATTGCCCCTTTAAAACACAACCTTATTTGGATTAATCTTACCTTGTATTTATAAATGGTGCTAAAATGATTATTCCTAAATAAGACACATAATTCTTCCTCCCCGATGGCTGTGTTGAGTTCACAGAGGCCGTGATATGTTAGTTGTGAAGCTGTACTTTCTAAAAATTGTTCAGCAACTAAACCTGAAATTGAGCAGAAAATAGCTATTACTGGTATGCATTAGATACACAACCTATCTTATACAATGGAAAATCATTTTTGCTTTATGCCCTTTCAATTTGAATAGTCACCTACGCATCGGTTAGATTGATATCTTACCCGGACTGAAGAACCCTATATAGCATTGGCAAGTAACAGCTTCGTTCATAGCAGTCATGATTGTAGTATAGCACAGAAATTGTGACAAAAGTAAACAACACAAACTTTCCTCTCTCAAAATGCTCCGTTCGATCTCATAAATTGTGATTTTCTAGGGTAATATTTGTTATATATATTGAAACCAGAAAGGTAATGGAATATATTATTTTAAGTCTCATGATGTGCCAAGAATATCAAAATTTGAGGTTAACACTGAAAACTGTTTTCACATGTAGTAAGTGGATGTCCATCATTTTAAGGGTCATATGCACTGAATTGCTTCCAAGGCAGCACCTGTTCGGTGGTTTCATTGAACTGAGTATCGGATCAACGTGAGAGTGGTCCCAGGTTTGAATCCCACCGTCAAATCCATGTGTATTCCGATCACTTTTCGACCCCCACTTTCCGAAATCAAAGTGGAGATTTTAATACAACAAGGAAGCCCATATTTTTCTTATAACCCCTGGAAATTTTCACGCTCATATTATTCGTTTAAGAGATATGGACAAAATAGCGGTGAAGTGCTGCAAGATCTTGTTAAAAAACTAAACATCCTATAGTTTTCTATGGATCCTTCTTGGACATATTTTTGTCTGTAGCATCAACTTTGCCCACCATATCTGTAGGTGATGACCCTTCATTCCAATATAAAAAATGTATATATTAAATTCCTCAAAAGATCAGATTACCTACTTCAGTGGTGTGAGAGTCAGGTTATAAAAAGAGCTGAAAATAGTGACAAATGCTAAAAACAGGCTGAAAATTAAAGAAAAAGCTAAAATTATGACCTCTTGAAGGCATGGAAAAAATCTGAAATCAGCTTAAAAGCTGAACTCTCACAGCCCTGCACTTTAAAATAGCTATTTTATTTTTTGTAATTTCCAAGGAGATATTTTTAGGCAAAAGTGAATTCCGGCTTACCTGAATGTTGTGCCTCCTCATCTCCAGAACTCTTACTGGCGATGATTTTTTCTACTAATTGATTATAACTACAGGTGCCTACAGAGGAGACTACAGCGTCGTTCTGCGGGTCGTACATCCACCCATGATAAAGGCCAATATTGAGGAGGTCAAACACTACACACTCCTGGGTGTATTCAAAGTCTTTTACCCTGCAACACAGAATGGCAATAAATACAAATACAGGTGAAAATGTGTGTCAAATTGAAATTCAACATTCTTTTAAAATAAAAGAAATAAATAAATAAAATATGAAATATTTACAGAGGATAATCTTTCCATGAGGGTCATCTTGTCAGATTTATTTGCCAGCAGGAAAACCGGAGTGCCAGGAAGAAAACTTGTGGAAGCAAGTTGAACTGGTAACCTATTGCACATATAGCACCAGACCTGGGATCGAACCAGTGACAGTCCTTGGCTCACTGGTGCAAGGTAGTCTTTGTTAAAGACGCTTCGAAATATGGACTCACATGAGCGCCTACAAGTTAGCAAGCGCCGGGAGGCGCTTGCCATCTGCGAGCGCTGAGCGAAGCGAAGCGTCTTTGTGCATATTGCATTTTCTCTGTGTAAAATGAAACTGTCAATCAAACAATCGGCACCGCCTATTTGATGATCAATGGCGGATGAGATAAAGTAGTCCCACTGCATTGACGTACTTGATCAGATCTTTGCAGACAAAATTTGTCTAGAATTTCTTAGTTATTATCTTTTGTGAATTAAATTTAGGTGAAATGCATCATATCAGTCAAAACATGAATAAAATCAGACCAGTTTCGGATTGCAAACAAGTCATCTGCGAGAGATAGGCATCGGTCAATATCATGGTCAACATAGTCAAGGTTGAATTTAAGGTGGACATGCTCATGATGGTTTGGAAAAGAAATTAAACGCAATTCTAGTAAAATAAATGTGTATCTAATCTGGGTTTTCAACCTAATGGATAAAAAAACAGTAATTTAATGGTGGTTGTCAGATTGTGAGAATGCAGATCAATTCAAAAGCAAACATGGGAAAGAAAGAGTTCTGGCTTACTAACCTTCTGTCCTTGTTATCATGCCCACAGGTCGGGAAAAATCACTATCAAAAGTCAGTAACTCCGTTCAAAAATAACAGAGATAATTCCAAAAACATGTAATATCCAGTATTAATAGTTGTCCTTGAACAATTAAAAATCCAGGCCAGTTCCGAAGTTTGTTATTTCATGACCATAAACAACATGGTCATTCTGATCCAACACATGGAATGTGTACAGTAGTGTACTAGCCAGGCCTGTGTTCAGGCTAGTCGTAGTAGTGTACAGGGTTCGGTCAGTAGTAATTGTCGCTCCATGATCCAAGTAAACAGATGAAAATTTTGTTTCCTTTATGATCTAATTGCTTATATGACTTCTATAATGTTAAAACATTAAACACACAAACAATTTAACCACATAGGAAAGATATATCTGCACAAAATTGTCCCATCATTTGTCCACTCAGTGAGCATGATAATCGCGGCCATCACAAATTGACTGAGTGTCACTTCACTCACTTGAACTCACTTGACATCTGGGGCTCCTAGAAAGGTTTGGTACCTTGTAATATGCCCGCCCTGCTTCATCTCTACATCCACTGCAGAAAAAACTTTGTTTGAGGCCAAGTTGGTTGAACATGATGAAACTGCATATCTCAGCAGTAAAAATAGTCATAAGTTGGTGAGACAAAATAGGCGAGTCTAAAATTGGCGAGTCATAAATTGATGAGACATGGTCGGCGAGTTAAAGACAAAATCGGCTGGTCAAAATATGCGTGACATAGTAGAGCTATAGCAGAGTCCCATCAGTAGTCAAAATTGGCTAAGAGTTCATATCTATTATCAATCGTAATGAAATGACTCAATTAAAAGAAATTAATACTGCCATCTTGGTCCAATCCCATACGTGAATTTATCACAGGACTTCTTGAGAGCATCATCTATTCCATTCTTGAACTGGTTCATTGTTGCTGCACAGACTACGCTTTCTGGCAATCCATTCCAGAGGGATACAATTCTGTTACTGAAGGTGTGTTCTCGGAGTTGGAGTCTTGAATGCTGTTTCTGAATCTTAAATTTGTGCCCCCTTGTACCAGTATCTTGCTTGGCGAACTTGAACAGTACATCTTCTTTGATGTCATTGAGAACTTGCACAATCTTGAAGACCTGGATTAGGTCGCCCCTGATTCTTCTATAGGCTAAAGACGGAAGATTCAGTTTTTCACTACTCAGGTCTTCACATCATGCACCTAAAAATTACTCTGCATGGACTATGAACGGTAAAATCATAATAATGATGTCATAGTTGACCAATCAGCAGCTAGAAATTCCCCGTCGAAATCGCGACAATTTTGAAAGAGATATTAAACACAAAGATTTTATTCGGAAAGGCGTTGTATTTGCCGCTAGTTGTAGAGGGCGATATATACATTACAATATACCCTGTAATATAACGCCTTGGAGAAAGGCTAGGTGCAAGGCGAGGGAAGTACCGCTGCACCACCTCTAATAAAAATGCTTTTTGCATGTAAATCAATTAAAATGAGATATTTAAGCTAACATGCTGGTTCCCCCTGCACTATGAGTTATTTATTTTGTTTATAATGTGAAAAGAATGGTAACTAACTTTTAGCTATCAGATTGAGAATTGATATGTGTACAGTGTCTTCATGGGCAAGATTGAAAGCTGAACCTTAAGAAGGTTCAAAGCACATAATTATGCACAGGTTCAAAGTTTATTTGACTATTAAGAATGTACAATCATCATAAAATAACTAGTTCTCAATTTTAAAAGAGCAAGACACACACATTATGTAATTAACTCTGATAAGTTTGCTGAACCCTTTTCTGTGCAAATTGCTGGCTATTGAACCATGCATTTATATGTGCTCTTGGTCCCACAATAATTTTTATAAAATTTCATTGGCGGATGCCAAACAATGTCTCTCAATGACATCGCTGCAGAATTCTGTATGCAACATGCCTTGATTTCATTTAGAGCTATTCAAACAGTTGATGTCTTTGAAAGAAGAATTGAGTTAATGAGAAAAATATCATTTATTCCCACATATTGTAGTTGCTTTTGATAGTGCAGCTTTCTTACCCTGTAAATTTGACATTGACATCCAGGCCCGTCTGTAGCTTGGTTATGATCTCCATAGCATCGTGCATATTTTGCTCATAGTTACGCTTGATTCCTTCTGATGCATCCTGGGAAATAATCAAACAGAAATGGAAAAAGTAAAGATATATTCTGAACAGAAGATTATTATTTGCATATGGCTGTGGTTGCCAACCTCCATTTCCTTACCATTTACCATCGTATTGCGCATGAGGTGGGGTTTGTCGCTCCTCTCCCACAACTCTCTCAAACTAACAACTCCAAATTATAGTCCAATATTTCAAGTAACCTACATTAGTAGTAGTTTAACAAAATAATCCCATTCTACTAAGTTAATATCAATACAAAAATTTCCTTTAAAAGCATTAACAGTCAAGTTAGCTCAAATGATAAGGCACTAGCTTATGGTTTGGAAGATTGTGGGTGCCATAAGTTGAGTCTGCTTGAAATTCCTTTGGATAAGGAACAAACTGCTAATGGTCTCGTGGAAACCCATACATTACGTAAATTGGGGAGCTTATACGAGCAGCGATGGCAAATATAAGGACTGATCAAGGTTCAGCGTCCCCAGAGATTGCCGTAAACCTGAAATGATGCTGGTGTGGAATAGAGCTTACTTGGGTCAGTGAACACCTGTAAAGTGTGCCGAGGTTGTGTGGAATTACACATACTGGAGGCATAGCGCACTATAAATCCCATGTATTTATTTATTTTAATGATGTTACTACATGTAATAAATCAAGTCTGTTTCAGCCAGGTTTCAAAAGTCATGTCCACATAGAGCTATTTTAGATCACATTTGAGTTGTGTCCCGCAACTCCAGCAACATCTACTTCATAGTTGAGAACAGACAAAGACATGGAAAGAACTGCAGGGTAAAGGGGACGGCCTGTATTTTACAGGTCGAAGTGCCCATCTCTCGTTCTAAGTGATTAGGCCAGACTTTACAATTTGTAATATTTGCGGTGAGGGGATCGCCACACCTCCATCTCCACGAGTCTGTTACCTTCCAAGCATTGAAAAGAGCCAGTACACATTTGACACCTGGTGGAGAGGAGCAAGTAGGGTAAGTATCTTGCTTAAGGGCACTACACACATGCCCACCGGATTTGAACCCACGACTCTCAATGCCTGGTAATTAACAGTCGAGGACTTATCCGCTAGGTCACGCATGTCCCAAGAACTGCAGACATAAATTATAAATTCAAATACAGATTTGATGCAAACCCATACAATCAGGGTAATAAATAATCTCAACAAATACTGTATATCCTGCACCTACCTCTGGCATTTTCGCAAGTAACCAATCTCCCAAATATTGCACTAATTGGTCGGCTGACACAATCTCAACCATCTGAGGTATTGTGACAGTTCCTCGCAATAATAACACGTTCATGATAGCGATCAGCGGACACGGGCCATTCTCGTTCTGCGTCACGATAGGCGATGTCTGATCATGCCATTTGATCCACTTTACGTGGTAAGCTTGTACTGACGACTTGTCACTCTGTGGAGAACTAGAACTGGCAGCACCTGTTTCTGATGAATAAAAAATAATGTCATTGAAATGATATCACTGTATTTAACAGAGCAACTTCTTTCTTTGCTGTGATAAGACTAAAACAAGTTTTTGACTTGCCCTTTGCGACCGACACAAAATTTTGCAAAATTTAGGGTCGCCTTTTTCTTTTTCTTATTTTGTGAACTTTTGATTATCTCAAACCAAAGTATTCTGCTCAAACAGTGAATTTCGTGAAAATAGCATGATATTTGGGTTGAGTTTACAACAATTTTTTGTAAAATTATATATATTTGCATGAAAAACAAATCTTGAATAAATATAACACACAACATTTATTTAAACTATTTTAGACTGTTTTTCTTGGTCAATTTTGAGAAAAAAATAAATATAAAAAAAAGGTCCGACCGACCGACCTTTAATTTCACCATTAAAGGGCAAGTCAACAATTTTTTATTTTAGGCCTAATCAAGAGATGAGCCTGAAATTACATGCACCTTTTATCCGGAGCCTGATATTATTCCTACCAAAGTATTCGGCCATGTTTTAGGAATCAATTTGTTTTTTTTCATCTTGGTCATTCATGTAGTTAACATGGAATTTTTGTCCCGAGGAAAATTATGATAAATTTGTAAGGAACTGAAATTAGTCTCTTAACTCTATGAAGCTAAACTAATCCTACATAACCTAATCCTATAGCTTACAATGTAAATTATTATCTGACCTGTGTCGAAAACCAAATACAATGCCAGTCCACATTGACAGTTTTAATATTCCTCTAATGTTCTCCAGCAATGAATTTGTAATTTGACCGAGAATGCGGCTATCGAGTCAGTCAAGCACTATTACTTGTGTATGCACAATTTGGCGGGAAAACATGGGTTATGAGAAAAATACGAGCAATATTTTGGAACCATAATCTCAAAATGTTTGAAAAAAAGTTGAAACAATCAGACCATTCTCCTTTAAAGTCCCCTGCAGACAAAGATAAGTATGCATGCCAAAAGAAGATATCAGGACCTTCCCATCATACCTTGCTTCCAATGGGATTTTTTTGTATTGGTTTTAATGAGAGGGTTTAGGGATGAAACCCTCTCATTACAACCTGTACAAAAAAATCCCATTGGAAGCAATGCATGATGGGGAGGTCCTGATATCTTCTTTTATGCATGTCAGTGTGTGTATACATCTCACCTGCACTTGAGCTTTCTGCTTCCACTCTGTCACCTCCTTCAGCTTCAGGAGCTTTACTGCCTTCACGTTCCTCCTCCACCTCCTCTCCATTCACCATTTTATCTCCATCTTTCTTGCCTCCGTTCTCATCAGCATTCTTTACATCTTCGCTATCTTTTTTCGATTCTTGATCAGCTTCTGGTTTTGATTCTGGAGAGCCCAAGATAGCACTCTCGTTCTTCAGTGACTCTCTGTTTTCATTTTCAAGATCATCAACGGCTGCTGGCGACTCTGTAGTCATTTTGCTTTACTTGGTATAATCTTCTTGAAATATCAAGATTCATATGCTAAATATTTATTGATATGAATCCAGACAAATAAAGGTTTGTTTCTCTGTAAAAAAAAAAGAAAAAGAAAAAAAGAAATATTTATAGTGAAATGGTACATTGATGAGACATATGTACAAAGGCTTCTACATGTATTTTAAAATGTCCACACTGTGCAAAACTTTAGTGATAAATGATGAATGACATTAGTCTGATTAGTTTGTCGACTAAGGGTTTCATTTTTGCAAAGCAATACTATAATTTTTTTTATCAGAAATGGTTTTGAGTAAAAACGGCCTAAGATGAAGGAATGTGACTATCTAAAAACCTTTTCAACTGTATTTTGTTTAAAACTTGTTTTGCCACAGAAAAATTGATAAACAGCACATGATGGTTTTCCAATACGTGGAATTAAATTTGTGATCCTGGGAAAGTAGGATTATGTGTTACATGTGACATATCCTATTTGCACTATCACCCTGGCCACGATACAACAAAGTCCACTGTATCTCGCCTTAAATTTCAGGCGCACCGGTGTTGTGATATCGCCCGTGACAAATTGAAATACGATCTTTATATTTTCAAAATGGATTTTAGGGCCATTTTAGTGCCACTATAATTTGATAAAATATAGCGGATTTTGATAAAATTATAACAATTTAAGCAGTGGTAGATCTTAGTTGAACAACCAAGATCATTATTATGTGACTCTCAAGCCGTAAGTACATTCAATGCCAAATATATTCAACCCAGGGGGGGGGGGGCCCAAAAGGTATGTGACATCCGTGATATCCAACATAGGGTCTTGCGGACCGGATTTCTGGTCAAAAATAGGGTCTATTGAACTGATTTTTTTTTCTGAATTGAGGTCTCAGGAACTGCTTTTTTTCCCCATAAAAATATGACTATTTGAGCTGAAAATTGCTCAAAATTAGGTTGAAAACAGGGACTGTCTTTTAAGGCGCTACAGAGTTTTGCTCTTCTTAATTGCTCTAGGTGAGCAATTTGGAGCTCCTCTTAGAATGCAAGGTTTCCTATCTAAAATTGCTTTAGTATTTGTTTTAATCTCCTATGTTCACCTAAACAGCTTCAGGAGAGTCATTTAATGCTCGCCTGGAAATCTCAAATTTCAGTCCCTGTAAAACATAACTTTTGATTCATTTTCTTCCCAAATGGGGGTCTTCGAAACTGAAGTAATCTCAAATGAGCATCCTGGAGAGCGGACGAGGAGGCTTGAAAAGGGGGTCTTGAGGGCGGCACATACCCGTACCTTCCATCAATGTAAGTACCCCCCGGGATATTGAAGTGCAGTGTAACCTGCTCAGGGCTCAAAATAACCAACGGCAACGCGGCAATTTGTTATTGTCATTGTGTATATTTTTTTTAAATTCTTGTTCAATTTGGTGTATCTAATAGCGCAAAATGATGGAATTCATCAGCATTGTTAATGTGTGGTAGATGTTTTTAATCAACAAACATTTGTTTTATTAATTACTAAGTTCATGACATTCACTTCTATAGTGACAATTGTAGACCCTATTGTGTGTTGTTTG
>JXSR01S057724.1:75627-93256 GCA_000969725.1 Ophiothrix spiculata | reverse complement strand
ACGAAATCCAGATTTTGATGAGCTAAGGAAATTATTTACAGACATGTATCAGTAAACTTGATCATGCACTGCACGCTCAATTATTTTAGACACAATTTTTGTTTGCTTGCCCTTAGCCCTTATTACAAGCATGCTGCTTTGTGCTAACCTCTGCACCACCATATAGGACTTCCCATCACTGACGCCAGGGGCAAGAAGTGAAACAACTACCGCTCCGGGGGGGGGGGGGGCAACTTGAAAAGGTATACCCCCAAAAATTCCAACAGCTTTGTTGGTCCAAATTTTTTTCATGTAGTGGCGATTTGGCGCCCCCTTACAGGTGGCGCCCGGGGCAACTTGCCCCCCCCCCCTTGCCCCCCCTAGCTACGCCACTGACACCAAGTCACATTTTCAAAACCAAATGTTGGACAACTTTCAAGCAGTTGGCCATATGTGGCAGGGTACACGATTTAAGTGGTTTTTCTGATTTAGTTATGGGTTAAACATTAACTGCATATTTTTGAAAAAGTAGTTTTGGTAGTAATTTACTGAAAATAATTCGTAGATTATTAACTTAAATAATAATTTGGCTTATTTGAAAGTATCTAAGGCTTGTGGCTTTTTTTAAAAGTTCTAGGCCTACCAAAATATGGGACCTTCTGTAAATTCATTGTTATTAAATTGTTGGAAAGTATTGTTTCGGACCACATTAGGGATCATCTCACAGCGAATGGACTTCTTTATTCAGATCAGCATGGGTTTTCCCCTGATAAATCATGTGCTACTGCTCTCAGTGAAGCAGTTTGCGAGTGGAACAAAATTCTTGATCGCCGTGTTTCTCCATCCCCATGTATTGATCTTGTCTCTGTTGATTATAGCAGGGCTTTTGATTCCATCTCCCATGCTGTTCTATTAGAGAAGCTCCATCGGACTTACGGATTTAGGGGGCCCATACTGAACTGGATTTCATCTTTCATTCTTAATCGTAGACAGAGGGTTGTTTTTGGTAGTAAAACTTCTGATTTTGTTCTGGTTCTTTCAGGTGTGCGTCAGGGTTCAGTCCTGGGGCCCCTGCTTTTTAACATTTATGTTAATGATCTGAATTTACATTTTGATTCTAAAATTTTTCAGTATGCTGATGACACTTTTCTTTTCCGTCACATAGTTGAAGATTCCGATATTTCTATCCTTCAAAATGATTTGGATCGGTTGTTTTGGTGGTCCGAAAACAATGCTCTCCAACTTAATCCTAAGAAATGTCAAGTCATGTGCATAAGTCGCCGTAAACGTAAACCCACTCCTGAGTATTTTGTTTCTGGCAACAAACTTTCATCTGCCTCCAATTTACGTTTACTTGGTGTACAAGTGTCACATGATTTGACATGGAATGATCAAGTTTCAAATGTTACCAAAAAGTGCAATAAACTCTTTGGTTTTCTCAGGACTGTCGTTGGTAATCAAAACAAAGATATCTTACTCACCCTTTACCACTCACTTATTTTGCCCATTGTTGACTTTTGTTCCCCGGTTTGGTTTGTGTATAGACAAAATTATGTTAATAATTTAGAGCTCATTCAAAGACGAGCTTCCCGTTTTATTTTAGGTCAGAGAAGGGGGAGCAGTCATATGCTGGGCGTATCAAAGAACTTAATCTCATGAATTTAGTTAACAGGCGTAAATATTTATCCATTTGTTTTGCTGCTAGCTGTCTCCTTAATTCAAATCCTTTCAATTTCACAAATTGGTCCGTCAACAATTGTCATCAAAATCAATTGCTTTTCAATGACCACATCACTCCCAAAACAGACAGCTACAAATATACTCTTGCCGGCAACCTTCCTCGAATGTGGGCACAACTCCCTCAGTCTGTTAGAGACTGTTTTATCATACATTCCAAAATGCCAACATTCAAAAATTATCTCAAAAAACATTTTTACTGAAATATCTTTTGAAGAGCTGGAGCTGGACTCCTAAATTTTATATTTTTTCCCTTCAATATTTTTATATGTCTATACTACATGTGCAATATATATGTTTGTCTCAGTGAGTTGGTGGTGCCACACTTCCCAGGTGAAAGCGATTTTTTTGCTCCTGGCTCCTCCAGGCTAGCTCACTGAGGCAAGATTTTCCTGATGTTTTAAATGATCTTATTGTATCTATTGTATTATGTTTTTAACTGTTTGATGTCATAGCCGATTGTGTAAATAAATAAATAAATAAAAGTATTATGGACCTACAAAATAATTTTAGGCTCATTGAATGGTAGGATATTGAAAATAAATTGCACTTAGCATTCTCATTTAGCTAATCATCTCAAAATAGTTTCAACACAAGACTTATTTAATATTTCCACATTTTTTCACTCTTCACCCAATAACATATCAGTTCACGAAAGGTCGTAATTCATTCACGTAATGAATTCATTTACTCTTAACTTTAAATCAATTATAGGAGAACATTTTCAAGCATTTTCATATTTAATGGGACAATTCTGAAAATTCTAGAAATTTTGAATTTTATCTACCAAAATGTTTCTGGTTTTTTTTTTAATGAAAAAGTTTCAAAATTTGTTGGCAGATAGAATTCAAAATTCCATAGCTAAAATTGTAGAACCGAACCCATTCAACATTGATTTAAAGTGAAAGAGTAAATGAATTCATTTACCTACAGTAAAGGAATTCCTTTACAGTAAATGAATTCAGTGAATGAATTACAGCCTTTCCCGAACTAATATTGAATGCATGCTGAGCCCTATTAGTGCAAATTAATAGGAAAATTGCAAATTAATTTCTTGATATCCTGATTCCTACCCCTAAAAAATTGAGAACAATTCTAATACAACATTCCTGCACATTTGGAACACAATTCTATTAAAGTTTTAGGACAATTCTAGTACAAATTTGTGTACTAGAATTGTACTTAAATTGTACTAGAATCATGTTACAAATGTGCACCATATAAATATTGTACTAGAATTGTACTCGGTTTTACCAGGGTGATTTTTAATCAATTTTGCATCATATCATATTTGTGATGGCTCACCCCGAAAGGGGGGACTTTGAAGATGATATCAATTTTGAGTTTTTCATTTCATCTGTTGCAGCATTTTCTAAGCTTTGTTGAAAATGATCAAGGCGATCAAATTTTACAACAGAAAATTTGCTGGAAATTCTTATTATTTTCTTTATTTTTTGCTGCTTATTTCCACCTGTATCTTGAAAAGTTTTCTGTCGCAAAGTCCCCCTTTTCGGGTGAGTCATCACATTTGTTCCTCCATGCTACTTACCATTCTCCTGCGTAGCTTGGTATGAGGGAGGTTGCTACCAACAAAATAGTGAATACAAGATACGATGAAGCCATACTGGAAGTTATTTTGACATTCATAAACTAAGCTGATATGCTAATCCTATGCTGAAACATTATTTGAAGACTACTGGAAATCAGAAGTATATGCAAAAAATCTGGAATAAATTCTTTTCTATAACATTCTCCTTAAAATTTGTCAATGTTACAGTGCATAATCCTGTGAGAGAAATACATAGTATTCAGACTCTCTGAAGTTTGATTTTCCAGTGATATTTATATTCTTTTTTAACATAGACAAAATTCCCAAATATCCTTAAATGTCATACTGAGTCATGCATAAAAAGAACATTTTATTTAAGAAGAATACATGTACTTCCGTGTGTAGTTAAACTTTTATTTGTTTTTCATAGCAAGGTATTAAGCTATGGGTGCCAATATTGTGTTTGGCGTGAAATAGCTGCTTTGAAATTCACAGAGATCAGGATAAAATATATTCAATTTAGAAATGTGTTTAAACTTCATGTATCTCTTTGTTTAAAATTTAGACCTGGGACCATACATTCATTTAATTCCACATCAATTTAAACATTTATCTGTTTCATTCATGCAAAATTATTTAACAAGCAGTGCCTGGTAATTTGTGTACAACTGCCATATTTTGCAACTTTTATTCCAGCATTTGTTGACACCATTGACACATATTTAAGGAACTTCCCAAAGCACTAGTCAGTTAAAGAAAAAAAGTTAACATTACCCTTTACTTTTATAATCATGATCTGCATTCAATTCTGCTCCTGTGGCCAGGGTAATCTTGTTAATTTATCAGGAAGATCACATATCAAGGTGATGCTGTAATCCATTGGTGTACAAAGTTTTTTAATGGCTAGAGAAACATTGGGGTTTTTTTTCTTCTCGATTTGTAAACAAACTTTGTGCTGTTTGAAAGTAAACTAATAACCCTAAAACAGAAAAGACTGATGGAAATAAACTCACTATAACATTGCTATTTTTGCTTTATTTATTAAAAAATAAACATGTATTGCATGTAAATAATATCAACAGTATTAAACTTTATAAATGTAGTTGTATATTCAACTTAAGGGTACGAGGAATCCACATGCTCAGGAAAATGTGAATCCAACTATTTTTCAATCATGAAAAGATAAATAGTTTCCTCTGCCTTTGCGTGGACTCGAACCATGGATTATGGCGGGGGTTAGTCATGCATTACGAAGCGAGAGATCTACCGCTGAGCTATCAAGGCAGCGTTGAGATCGTGAACTAAAATCTAAAACATAAACATTAGAATGCCGTATTTTTCTTTTGTTTACATAAAAATTGCAATTTTTGCCTCATTGGAATGCTCAATTTGTAAGTAAATTATGCGAATGCATATATCAGACAAAATGTAGATAATGTAGATACTTAAAACATGCAATTCACAGCTCAAACAGGGCAAACTCAAGAGTCATAATTTACGTCCGGATTTTCAGGCAAAATAACGCGGGTTTGTTACATTATCATTCACAATCAACACAGCATATTTATAAAATATTGTTTGTAATTCAATAAGAAGTATCAAGCCTACAATCTGTCAAAATTTGAAACCAGTCGAATTGTTTGAACATCATGAAATTATGAGGTTTCGGCGAAAAAGGGTCAACTTTTTCGAAGTAGTCTTTAGGCGTTATTTTGACCTTGATAATGGACGTGAAATCACTAGTAAAGTTCCATGTACAATATAAAGACTCTATTCAATATGTACGCCAAAAATTGTGATATTCTGATAGGTGTAAGTAGGTAAAAACTTGCAGTAAACATGACATTCAGCCGAGCGAGACGTTTTTAGGGCCTTAAACATCAAATTTTTCATTGCAGTGAACTTCAGTGAAAATCTAAAATTGCAATGCAAAATGGGAGAGTGGCATTTAACCGTGACATGTTAATTCTGAATGTTTAGTGGTTTGTCAATCATTTAAATGTTTAAAGGGATAAAGGGTCCCAAAGTTAAAAGATATGTCGTCACCCTAATAAAATAATGGCCTAAGTAACAAAATGGCGAAATTGAGATTTTTTAATAAATCAGTTCCTTAGACTAAGAGGCACTACTCTGAGCATTGTGTAAAAAAATGCGGCTTTGAACTTCTGCTAATAAACCAAAATGAAAATGGCCTATCTGACATTTGTGAGATAGGGCATTTTATCATAAATTGGCGTATCTAACATTTATGATCACTTAGGCCATTTTCATTGCTCCATTCAACCACACGTAACAGCCTGATTCAGTTCAGTAGATCCAAAATAAACAAGGTCAGTACAATAGCTATTGACTTTTTTCATACATTGTTGAGTTTTGATTACGTATACCCCGGGAAAAACTGACTGGTTGAATAGTGCCCGACCTTGGCGGGATTATTGCTACAATCATCCCCTGATTATTGTTGCAAACCGGACCTATATGTAAATGATGCACTATGCTACATCACAAAATAACCTTCATTATGCACATACAAGGTTTGTTCCTATTGTTATATGCGCTTTAATCCGAAGTTGTTTACGACATTTCGCCAAGTTAGTGATGTATATCTCTTTTACTGTCGTTGCGTTGTCACTAACACTAGTGAAGCGTTTGAACGGGTTGAATGGCGAGTATACAAATTTGAGTAATAGATCAGTCGTTGTTGGTCCATTGGCTCGAAATAAAAGTCACGGCCCTGGTTTCTTGCTCAGTCATGTCAGTTCCAGAGATAATGTAATCATAATACATCTATCATCCGGGGGGCACTCAAGTATAATGCTGCAGGCATAACATGACTAAGAAAAAGATGAATTAGTGTTGTTTTGAGGATAGAAGGTGAATCAGGTGACACCGTTTAGGGTATCAAAAGTATCCATTTTCAAGAAATAGGGTATGCCTTTCAAACTGGATGGAGATAGGGGAAAGAGTATATTTTGGCTTCAGAAAAAATTAACCGTTAGGGGTGTTTTGAACAATTATGGCTCCTCCTCTTTTTCCCCTGGAAAAAATCGAGTACAATTCTATTACACATTCCTAAGGTGCAAATTTGGAACACAGATTTGAGTACAATTCGAGTACAATTCGAGTACCAATTTGTACTCGAATTGTATTTAAATTGTACTCGACTTAGGAGCCATAATTGTTCAAAACACCCCTAACGGTTAATTTTTTCTGAAGCCTCAATGTCTCCTATTCCGCTCCCTAAAATACCCATTTCAAGAATACGTCAGTTCCAGAGCCCCACCCCCCCATTTTCAAAGAAAATTAGGTAGCAGTTCCCGAGACCTCAATTCAGACCAAAATCAGTTCCATAGAACCTTTTAACCAAAAATCAGTTCAGACATAGCTCCAAATTTTTGAGTACCCTCCCCCTTCTCCGGGATTGTGGCCACAGTTTTCTGAAACAAAAATATACCCCTTTTCTCCAATTTAACACCATGGGGATTTTACCTGAACGTACCCTAATTCTTGGAAATGACTGTTTTTAATACCCCAAATCATTGTCACCTGATTCACCCTTTAATTTTCAAAAACAACCCTAATTCACCTTTTCCAATGCCTGCAACATTATACTTGACTGCCCCCGGGGTCACCGCGACACCCCTACCAAAACAAAACTTGAGTACCCCCTTCCACTCGTACAAGTTTGTCTACCTGTTAAGTTTTGACTGGTTTAAATTCCCATCAAGAATATATCGAATCAGATAGGCCAAATTTTTATTATCGTTCGGTTACCATTGGCATTCCTTATTACTGCCTAACTCGCAGTCCTTGTAAAATGGCTTATCTTACAACTTGACATACAATATAATGGCCTATCTGACACATATTTTGGCCTATCTAACATTAGAAAATGGCCGAAGTGATGTTTAATGGTGACGTAATACCTATTTTTAAATGTCAACATAGCCATGATAGTTGCTTTGTATCATGAAGTTTTTACCCAAGAAATGATCAATGAAATCACTAAACCAACAAAACCAGACTGTTTTTCTTGATTTTCTCAAAAGCAAAAATGATCAGATAGGCCATTATTTTTATTAGGGTGACGATGTTGATCTTCATGTCCCGTATCAGTTTATTTTGATGTTGCCCAATTGTTATTTTGCATATCAGCAAAAAAAAATTGCATTGTAAAATTGAAAAGGGCCTTCTTAGATAAACATTTTCAAATTTGTTTTATCCTTAAATTATGTTTAAGAATTTTAGTTTGTTAATAATAATTGTACCCACATTTTGCAAATGTAAACAAAAATTGTTCTATGAGAAGAGGGATTCCAATTTTGGGACAAAGTTTTTGCCCAAACATGTCAACAAGTGTTTTGTCTGCCTCTCTGAAAATTATCACGATGTGTTTAGAGATTTTGGACTGTTTTGATTCTCTCATTATGTTAAAAATTAATCATTGTAAACATAAAATTTCTTAAGGAATGTGATTTTCTGATGTTGACTTCATATGGCCCCTCTCTCCTTCCCAGTAACCTCCAATGGGGTGTATGGAAGACTGGAGACCAAGCACAACCAGTCATTCTCATTCTAGGGAGCAAGGAAGGGAAAGACAATTTGTCAAGAGCTGGTGCCCAAGCACAAAACGTACACCCAAACCCAAAGTGTTTTATGCCTGATCACCCTGAGATATTCTTTGCTTTTTTGATGCAAATTTCCATATTTTGTAATTAAGACAATTACAAATGTACACATTTTTGTTCCAAACTTCAATTCAGAAAACCCCTTAAATTTTGCAATGCTACAAATAGTATACTATTGAAACTTTATTGTAGATTTGATTGAAGGGATGGGGTGGTGAGCAAGAAGGGGGTGGGGTGAGCATTGTTTCTGGAGTCTCCTGCCCTTCTCTCCCCACTGGTTATTCCTCTACTGGAGACAGTAATGAAAAGCCTCAAGATAGTCATGGTTATTGCCAACAGATGCTTTTTTTTGAGCTTGATCTAAGGGTTTACAAGTACAAGGAACAGAAAAAAAACTTTACATTAATTTGTGGAAATAATTGTCCAAACGATGCTTTAGCACACAGCAGCTTTGAATGGCAAGCATGACATGATTGGGAAGTAATTGTGCACATTCAGGGTCGGTTCATTGATCTCATTCTTTAGCTAGAATCCATTTGTAACTCATTGGTTTTGTTTCTTGAACATGAACTTTAAATTGATAACAATTGAACACGCTATTACAAGAAAATCCCAACTCCACCAAAATTGTTTTTGAGTTTGGCCGAAAACATAGTCGGCCTCAAAACAAAATTTTCGCTACCAAACATGTGGTCGTGACGTCAAAATGATGAGTGACTCCAAACAAAATAACTTCAACACCGAATTGAGACCAAATAAAATTTCGTGCTAGATTGCACATGTTATTGAATTGCCATATACATTAGTCCAAATGTTTGTTACCCATTCATACTTTAAATTCGATGGCAAATATTTGGTGAAATTGTGTTCGGAGTCCGACTATGGTTTCAGCCATAAACAAACAAAAAAAAAAAAAATTAATATCTTTTCATAGGATAGCTCAGCCAATCAATTAATTGTCCTAAGGAACTTCAATAACTAATAAAAAAAATGATAGCACATATAGGTTAATATTATTTGCATTTTGATGGCAACACTAGGAGAGATTTTAATCACTGGAGTTGGGTTTTTTCTTGTATATTATAACAAAATATGTATGTTTCACTAGTAAAAGATGAATAAACAGCAGAGAATCCGGTGAAGATTATACAAAATCAGCAAATTAGTGGTACCGAAGATTTTTAAAGGCGTAGGTAACCATATAGGGTGCATTGGAGTTGTGATTTTGAAGGTCAGGTATACCCTATCATTGGGGCGCTGGAAGTCAAAATGATCCCATGTTGTATAAAACTGGATCACCACTGAGTGTTGTGGCACCCTGTATTGTGCTACTCTGTCTATACCAATAAAAAGTATGTTTTTAGCAGAAGAATAATACATAGGTCTATCATTTTTGGAACATGGCACTACAATGTTTGTGTAAGAAAACCTTATTTGCCTATATAAGCCTATACAAGTCCAGTTAGAATGCATATAGTTGGGTTCATATTTTATACCACATGAAGTCTGCTGTGGTAGGAATGATTTGGTGGGCATAACTCAGTTTGACCAAAATTGTGGAATTGGGCTGTTCTTACACTGGCATATTCAATTATAACTAACTTACTGTTACATTAAATAAAAAATGTTGTAGAAATAAATGTTAAAAAAGGAAAGAGGAAACATAAAATAAAACACCAGTATGTTTACCTGCCATTTTTTTTTGGCAAAAACTGATAAATGCCATTTTTACAGGGTGATATATTGAGTTCAGCCCCAAGATGGTGCTTATCACTTTAGCAAATAATTTGAGAAAAAGTTTAATGACTTTAAATGTTGGTTAAATCAGTTATGCCATACCAGATCATTTCCTCTTTATATATATTTTGTTTTGTTTTCCTTTAACTTCATAACCTTTCGGCACAATTCATAACACCCACTTTTTCATTTCTTTGAGTATAGCACAAATGTCAGAATTAAGAGTTGTCAAAACTTCCTGGTACTCATATGAGGCGGCCAAAATGAGCAGAAAGTCACAAATTTTAAAATTAAGTACATTATTGTATATCTATAACATATTATAATTTGTCATATTCTCAACTTCAAAATGATATATGATATGCCGGGGGGCACTTAGATTCAAAATTGACAGGTATGTGCAGACCTCGGTGGCAAATCAAGGGGCATACAGTGTAGACTTTGGTCAAAATAGGGGGTCATTCTCCCGGGCATTCCGTGTGAGTATTCCAAAAATACTGGTCTTTAAGTGTACAAATGGATGATTGGCTTTACACTAATTCACAACTCCAAACAGAAATCCAGGCACCAAAATAAGAATTTTTTCTGTTAGTTATTAAGGCCCCTTTAGATTATGAACAAGGCAAACAATTCGACATATTAGGCTCAGGACAGAAAATAGGGGATCATTAAATGTAAGAATTGGAAAAAATAGGGCATTGGGTGTAGAGGGTGTGAAAAAACATTGGATGCACTCCCATATAATGGTGGATAGCAACTGAAGACCAATATAGAACCCCTTTTTATCGCTAAACAGTAATGAGTCAAAAAAGACCCTTTACCCCCTTTTTTCTTGTGTGTTAATGACCATGAACACCAATATGAATGATAAACAATGGTAATGTATATTTTCCCATCCATTTTGTAGGTTTATGAAGCTACTTGTTTAATTTTTCCTTTACCTTATCTTATTTTGTGTTTGTTTGTTTATTATTATTTAAAGACATTCAACATCTTTTGAATAGTCCATACTTTCTAATACATTTATAATTTTTTTGTTTTAAAACCTCAACTTCAAACTCAATCCAAAATAATAAATTAACAATTGTTCAGCTAAAAATAAACTTAAATAGATAAATATATATACACTATACAAAGCTTAAATTATACAACTGAGTAAAATATATGGTGTGTATTGAGGATTATTTGTGGCCATCCTGTGGGATTCCTGTCAGGCTTAGATGCACTTGTCAATAAAATGCCCCGCCCCTGGGTACGGGAATGACCGGGACTTGCACTTGAAGTGTCTTTTTTAAATTGTGAACTCCCCGACCATGCCCTGGTCAAGTTCGGATTACCCTGCTAGCCATTCGATAACTTAAATGTAGTTATCTTCATAGCCTTATCCTTGTCAAACTCCAGACCCGGCTTTTTAAAGACGATCGCGGTGTTTATTCAAGAGGGCAGTGTAACAGAATTTGTTGGTCAGTGGCGGGAAGATTTTGACAAAACGCGTGTGTGGTATCTAAGCGTAACATTTGCGCCTAATACGCAAAACGCAACGCGCGCACTAGCTTTTTACGCATTGTCTTCCCGGTAAGCGCCGAAAAAAGCGCGAAATAGTAACAAGTTGCTACGAGTGCTCCCGAGCCAACGGACTTTCAGTGATAAAACTTTATGCGTGTGTTTTCCTATACTACAAAATGCTGATTTTTCACTTTTTTGCTACAAGTAGAATTTTTTAATATTTGGCTGGTTAATTCAAAGTCAAGTGGATGTCAAATCGAGAAAAAAAGTATGGGGTCACCGACTGTTTTAAAAAGATAGTGTGAGATGAAATTATATAGAGAAAAATCTAAAAAACAATTTTCATCACCGGAAATGTCGGAATTCGGTTGTATAACATAGAACAGATAAAAAAAGGTAATTACACCAAGTAATCTAACGCTTGATTTTTCAAGTTATCGTTCATTAAAAGAAAAATGACGTCAACATATATGACGTCATAGCGCGCTTAGATGTTCGGTGACCCCCATTTTTTATTGCTGAATTTTGAAATTTAGACTCTTATCTATGAACTGACAAAAAATAAAAAAAAATCTACTCGTAGGAACTTATCACCACGATCGTCTTTAACTTGCATAAGCTCTATGAAAAAGTCCCGGTGTATGCCCGGTACACTGGGGCGAAAAAAATATGATCAACTCCAGCCTATTACGAGGTAGTAAAAGTCTCAGCCATCCCCATGTACCCAGGGGCCGGGGCGTTTTTTGACAATTGCATAAAAATCTTTCTTTCTTTTATTGCCAAATACATATTGACCTGGTGGAGTGTACTTTTGATAGGGATATGCCATTTGGAAATTAAAATACTACTCATTAAAATACTCATAAATTTATACGAAAATGGTATATTTTGTACAAGTTTGACTGTTTTGACTCAAATAAATAACTTAGATTTAATAATGTCCAATTTTTTGTAAATTTGGTGCATATTTTGGAAAATTATGAGAACTAGACCAATCAATGTACTATGTTTTGCAAAGAAAAGGACCAACTGAGACAGCACACAACCTAACATAACTGAGTTGACTTTGAATGCCATGCAGGATGACTTTGAACAACATTTTCCAATAGCTCATGTTGCCTGATAGTGGTTTGTTAAGTTTTCAGTATCAACCATTGATGGTTGAAATCCTTTACAAACCATCACAGGCATGATATGTGTTTCGTGAACCACCTTGTTTTGTTTTGTTCAAAGTTACAATGGTTTTCAAAGTTACACAAGTTTACAGTATTAATTGTGGATTATATATTCATTCTTTTAAATGCAAAAGTACATTATCTATTTTCTTTTTGAATGCAAAAGTACATTTGGAATCTTATATTTTACCATTTCTTTGATTAATAACGACTGAATTTTGGTAATCAGCATCGGAAACTGTATCAGTCAAATGGGTTGGGGTAACTCTAGGGACTTCATATTTATGAGATTGTAGTTTAGGAGAAGGCGTAGCATTTCTACTGGACTGTATCGTAGTATGTACGTAAGCATAATCATAATTGTCTTCAAGCTGGTTGGATGAGCCGTTGGTCTCATTTATCAATTCCATTGATGAGTGAAGTGAAGCCAAAGATAAAAGCTCTGAAACAGTTATAAAAAATATGAACAAATTACTTTGTAATACCACTAACAGAATTTATTATCATATTTTGAAAAATGGCAGCTCAATATATTTTGTATCTTACCCTAAGCCCGCTTAGACACATCATGTCTCTGAGTGTGTCTCAGAAACACTGAGATGGATCTGTAAATTAACTTAGGGGACCAAAATATTGTACTCCATCCATCTTGAATTTGATAGTATTAAGTGTGAGCACTAGCGATTAGTGGCGTCAAGGGGGAATCTGAGTATGATGTCACCCCTCCTTTTAAAAGTTGTACCTTAAAATTCCTTTTCTCTTTTATTTTACCTCTGCTCTTTTACTTTTGCATTTTGGTCTGTTTCCCTTTTACTCTACTTTTTTCTTGTCGCTCTTTCTCTGCTGCTCCTCATACTACCTTTTCTACGTTTATAGGAAAGCTTACAAAGTGATCAACAAAACATCCTTGATTGTTCTATTATGACCTTAGCTTAGTATTCAACAGTCACATAGGGCCAAATCATAGTCGGCCTCCAAAATTTTTTTTTCTACCAAACATTTGGTCGTGACGTCACCAAATATTTGCAATCGAGTTTAAACTATGTACGGGTAATAAACATTTGGTCCAATGTATATGGGCCAAATTATAGTTTTTTTGAGCTACCAAATATTTTGTGTAACAATTCTTTGTTATCTTATAATCTAGTAAATAATTCCAATGCATCTTCTAATCAATAACGGATAATTTGTGTTTAAATCACCAAACATTCTCACCAAATTTGTTTGGTGAAAATGTTTGGTGATTTATAGCACCAATTATCCATTATTGATTAGTAGATGCATTAAAATTATATTACTAGATTATAAGATAACAAAGACTTGTTACACAAAATATTTGGTAGCTAGCTCAAAAAAAAAACGTCAACAAAATGACGTAGGTAATCGAATAAAACACATAGCTTTATGCGATGACCTACGTCATTTTGTCGTCAGCATAGAATATTCTAAGCAAAATATTCTATACGATAGAGGAGTCTGCTCCGGGCCTAATTTGGGCCTAAGGCAATTCAATAACATGTGCAATCTAGCACGAAGTTTTATTTGGTCTCAACTCGGTGTTGAAGTAATTTTGTTTGGAGTCACTCATCATTTTGACGTTACAACCAAATGTTTGTTAGGAAATATTTTGTTTGGAGGCCGAGTATGATTTGGCTCACTGAAAATTGACGTGACTCACCTCTATAATTGTTTGAGCCATTCTCAGATCGAACGTCATCGACATCTTCATAAGTAGAAGTGGAAGCGCCACTGCTGTTTGAATTTCTCCTGTGAAGAAGGCAGATATGTGCTGTATTTGTTATTGAATGAGGTAAAGCCAGAATTAGTGTCAACAGAATTGTTCCAAAGACTTGCTGCTCTAACATGAAAAGTTGGAAAAAATTCAACTTTTCTCGCAACATGCTATCACAACAATATGCAAATGTGTCGTGCTACATCACAACAGCTACTCTGAAACCACCTAACAGCAATACCATAAGATTTTGATCAAAACTGATTACTAGCAAAACAGCATAACATTGAGGAATGTGATTATCTAAAAGCATTTTCAAGTGTATTTTTTCAAAACAATTAATTGCCGTTGAAAAATGGATAAAAAGCACATGCATGCTTTCCTATACTAATAATACATGTGGAATTAAATTCAGGATCCCGAATTTTATTCAACAAATTACCATAACAGAAAAAGTAAGCATATTTGAGCCAAATCATTTGAAGGATAGTAATTCATATCTACCAAAAACAAACCCAATAAACTAAACAAATCAAAAGTCATTTGTGACAGGGGGCGCTTCATTTTTAACACTTAATTTATAGTATTGCTTTAAGTTCATATCCTCTGCTTTCTGTAGAAAAAGATACTAATATATGTAACCCGCCATATGGAAAGGTAACTTAAGTGTCCTAAAATCAAAACTAATATTTTTGTCTCATCTGAAAGCTAAGATTTTAAAGCTTTAAAATGATACAAACCAAACATCCAATAACCAAAAGCAATTTTGGTTTGCTTTTGGTTATTGGATGTTTGGTTGCAAAGTTGCATCCAAACTGGTAAAAGGCATCGGGCTGATTCAGAAAACTATCATTAACTTCAGAGAATATTGAGTTTAAGGTTCCTGTACTGAGTAAAACTTGAATAGAGAGAGGACTTTAACCCTGGTTTTTGACACATTTTGGTTATGTATTGGATGTTGTAACCTGATTAATACGATAGAAGAAACTTCAAAGGTAACGTTTCTGATGAAATTAGAAATTTGTCCTTGTACGCGATTTTTGACTATGGTCAGCTTCAATGGCTCATATAACGTAATTTACTATGCCGACCTTAACCTTAACCCGCCTCAGTCCAACAAAATCCAACAAGCAAAAAATCAAGAAATTTGCCCAATTCCAAATACGTCATAGACGGGGGATACAGATGGGCACGAAAATGTTGCCATGGCAGGCCATATTCGGTGGCTTGCCATAGCTGGACATTGGATCAGAATGAGAGATGTTGAGAGTTCAAATCACAGTGGAATCAGGGAATTTTGTATGACATATTTTGGCTTAGATAGTTTTTTAGCGTTTGGGAGTTACGGTTATGAAGGTCCATAAATGCATATATAGTAGACATGCTACCATAACCCTAGCCTACTTCAGTCCAATAAAATCCAACAACCAAAATCAAGAAGTCCAAATATGTCATAGACGGGGGATACATATGGGCTTGAAAGTGCTGCCATGGCAGGACATACTCGGTGGCTAGCCATTGGTGGACATTGGATCAGGATGAAAGAGATCCAGGTTCGAATCCCATTGGGGGAAACTTTTGTATGACGTATTCGGACTTCTTTAGTTTTTAAGCATTTGGGAGTTAGGGTTATGGTACCTAGTGATATAGCAGGTCACATATGTTTATAATACTTTAAGCACAAAATTAGCATACCTTGAATTTTCAACACAGCACATATCATTATGAGAAGAAATCCTATGATGCAGTGTGATTTTTCATCGAGGTAAAAGAAAAGAGGTCAAAATCATGCATTCAATATCATAGGAGTTCTTCTCATGAGGATGTGTAGCATTTCAAAAATTCAAGATGTGAATTTTGTGCTGAAATTGTTTGGTTTTGTATCAGAATGGGGCAACTACACGGAAGTGTAGATCCAGATGAATGCACATCCCCGTAAGCCGTGTTGAAGTAGACTGTAACTACACGGGCGTCAAATCCAGATCTCCTGTACAGCGCTCTGTGTACAAGGATATAGTAAAGTGGTCTACGGAGATGCAGTCTCGTAGATGTGCATGCATGTAGATCTGCACTCCTGTGTAGATTGGCCCTATGATAACACTTCCAATAGAGTAGACATTAATTGATTCACCTCTGGAGATCATTTCCATCTGTTGCTTGCTTTGCTGGTTCTCTCTGCCTGCTACGTCGACACTTGTAGACAACTAGACCAATCAGAATAGTCATAGCTAAAAAGCCAATTACTGCTCCCATGATGTATATGTAAGTAAATAACATTGAGCTGAGAAAAGAAAAAAACATTAGAAACAGTCAGGGCCATGCGCTCGATCCAGCATGAACATTGCTTTGCATATATGGAAAAGATATCATTGTAAAGTCTCTTTAAATCACTAAGCATTAAATATACAATGCACACACAGCCTGTGAGTAATTTTTCCAGGTCAATGGGTAGCTATAAGTTCTGCATGCACTTACTATACGCCAGGGAAGTAGTGACATCACATTTATGATAATTAGCCCAACACGTGCTATCTGGTTGCAAACAAATGATTATTTATGTCCACTGATCATGCATACGTACGTATTAACTGAATAGACATACGTAAACATACAATTTTTCTCGGTTGGAAAACAAAAATAACGGCAGGGGTCCCGTCGTGGGTTGTGATCACAACCTTCAGCAAACAGGTCTGCATGTTTTCCCATATTTTTGTTTTAGACGAATGTTATGGTATCAAATAGGAGTCTAACTTTTTCCCCATAGACTTAATGTGTGGCAAAACTGTCCACTCCGTTTGTTTGGAACCAAAACGCACGTGTTGGGTGATTTTCATAAAATTATGACGTCACTACTTCCCCGGCGTATATAACACAGTGGGTCATTAGCATATTAGGCCATGCTAATTCTTGATTGGATAGAAAACTGCAGGATGTGCTTTTACTTCATAATGGCACCACATATTGACCAATTAAAACACTTTTAAAAGTTTCAAGTAGATTAATATTTTCTTCATGGAATAAAAAAGCAACACCAGTTTTATATATATAAATGAGGGCCTCCTTGGACCAATGGTACAGACCAAAATAATGCAAATCATATACCACCCATGTTAAAATGTGGATTATTTTAGAGAGAGACAAGAATGTTCTATCTTCATAAAATAATTGAAAAAAAATTCAGGAGAATGGTTGTAAATATACGTTGTTGGAATTGAAGGCAAACAAAGAAAAAATAATTTTTAATTTTTAAATGTTATGCAAAAGTCAAAAAGACCTAGCTAATTTGTCAATATGTTATATAATTGGGTTACTTTGAGCATAGGCAGAAGAGACCACTTTTCCATATGGCAATCATGCTCGATGCAGCGATGCATTCACGCCTGATTAGGAGAGATGTCAAGCGCACACACATTTGGTCAACATTTCGCTTCACTACATTTGTCACTCTAAGCTACACTGAATGTTTTTCATTACTAAATGTTTCCAGATTGTTAAAATTTTGACCAAGTGCATCCTTGACTGGAAGATGGTAGAGGGCAATGATGGGAGAGCAATGCTTGTGACTGGTAGGGGGAGGGGGGGGGGG
>JXSR01S057723.1:0-10749 GCA_000969725.1 Ophiothrix spiculata | reverse complement strand
CAGTCTGCCCCAGTCTGCCTAATAGACGAACCGTACAAATTGTGTTCAGACGCAGGAATAAATTGTGTGATACCTTTGATCATGCACTGCAAAAACTGCATACTGGAAGTTTCCTTTTTAAAAAAAACACATATTTGGGTGCTTTACAGTTGAACCTTTCAGAACGAGGATTTTTATGTAAACAGTGTTCTCGGCTAAGGCAATATTTCACAAGATTGGCACAGAAGCATAAATCTTGACGCAAGGCTTTTCAAATTAATAATAAGACAATAAGAGGGTTACAAAAGCTTGAGCTTAGATATCATTCAATTTATTCTAGTTTTATTCAGTTTGTCCTTGAAATCCTGTAGATTCATTTGGCAATCAACCTGTTCCTGGTCGACAATCTTATAACATAGTTATTTAACTTGAAATTTTGCTCTAAAACCACCCAAAACAGTGGCGGATCCAGTTGGCTGGGAGGAGGTTCCAGCCCTCTGTGAATTTGGCAAAATCCTGCAATATCAACCTGATTTTGGGGTATAAAGACCCTCTCAGCCCCCTTTCAACAACAGTTTTTAATCTTTGATCCACCACTACAAAAAGCTACTCTTCATTGCACTTATAGCTGGGGCGATGCCACCGAGCAGAGGCAATTTTTAAAAGCTACATCAAAAAAAATGTGAATGTGGTACCTTAAATTGGATCTCATATGTCTTGGCTATAAGTCTTGGTGCTGTGCCTGACCCTGGGGGGGGGGGGCACTGCCATTGAAAGTTGGACACCATGCTCATACACGACCTTTCAAAATGGACCCTAAACAAATAATTATACTTTGTTCATATTATACTCTAAACAAGAATTTTGCTGTGTTTTCCCTACCCTAAACAAGTATCAAGTCTGAAAAACATACCCTTTTCAAGTAAGCCTTCATTAATGTTTTTCATCAGATATTCTTGTCTTCTTGGCTATATATTGCCCTTTTAACAACACATTACTCATAAATTATGCCAATAACAGAGTTAAATGAAGCTAAAAATGTCTTTGGCTAATTGTTCTGTTTGATTGAAAATAACATTTATAGGAAAGGTTTTATTTTCATACCCTTAACAAGTACCAAGCGTTTGTAAACTATACCCTTTTTTCCAGATTTTTGCTATTTTGATACCCTTTCCAATGTACTCAAGTACATCGCCCTTTCGTAAAAAACTACCCTTTTTACTCGTTTTTTTGTACCCGCATGGTGTCCACCCTGTATAATGACAGTGCCCGCCCCGGAGTGCCTGACCAATGGTATTTAATAGGCAAGCCACAACGAGCGTTTGGTTACCCAATAGATGCTCTTTTTTTTAAATCAATGGCAACTTTGGCATCTTTGTCTGCAACTAGCTACAATTCTATTTTTCCACCACTATTGGTAAAATAAGAAAATGCAAAGTGGTCAAGAGCATTTTAGAGCATATTTCCCTTTATGTAAAAATAACATTTGCTACATGAAAAGTAGGTCATTTTGGGGTTACATGGACTTGACATTTTAGAAGACAACCCTAACCTGCCATTTTTTCAACTTTAACCAATGTTTAAAAGGCAAAATTCTTGCATTTGTTGACTAAACAGTCACAATTCTTGTGATCCTTTCCTAAAGGGCCCTCACTAGAACGCTATTTACTTTCAATTTAGGTATATTATTATTTGTATTTTCTGTCAGAATTTGACAAAAAGGCATATGAATTGAACATGTCACTTTGACTTGTATGGTCTTCATAAAATTCTTGTTCTAATAGATTGATTTTTAATCCTAAAGTGATGGTACTTTATTGTAACAACCCGACCTATTTCCAGGCCACAACATCTGTGTCCAAAATTTCAACAACAAATTATTTATACTAAAACTCAGGATGTTGAATTTACTCAATTTGAATGAATTAAAGATTTTTTTTTTTAACGCTAAATAACCACAGGACACACATATGCAGACTAAGAACATTAATATTAGTTTAGTCAAAAAGTAGGGTTTACATGCACCCCCCTGAAATATACTTCTAACACATGTCACTTTATAGGAAATTTTGCGTAGAATACGATTAGCGATGTTAACAAATTCTAAAAGTGTCCCACGTATCATTTTTATGCACATTTATGCAAATTAGTGCCGCCATTATGGAAAAATATTGTTTTAAAAAATTACAAATTTGGTGTCTATACCTATGTTTTGAGGGTCAAAGAAAACAATTAAGACAATTAAAGTGTGATCACATGCTTCAGTGATGTAATAATATGCAAATTAGGGTCGCCATTACGGAAAAATAGCCCAAATAGCCGATTTTCATTAAAATCGTCCAAAACAGACTGATAAGATGTCTGGTATCATAAATAATCAACAGGAAATAACATTTACAGTTACTACATAAGACATAAGACATAAGAATTTATTTCTTCCACATATGCAAAATTACAGTAACAACATATCAAAAATAGTACAATCAACTGTATCAAACATTGTGGAGGAGGACTGGGAAATAAGCATTAAGCCTGTCGGGTCCCAGACTCCAAATATCTAGAAAGCTATACACGATTAATTTACAAGGAATCATAAATTTAGCATACTGTCCTCTCATTCCACAATGCGATGGCCACAGAGTCAAAATGGCCACATGATCATTTGTTCCCTAATTGTATTGTTAGTTTGTATGAAATCCAATATAGAGTCTACACTGAGATCCAAAATGGCCGCCAAAATACCATTTTAGGCACAAAAATGGGCAAGCATGACTTTACAACAGTATCAAAAGCATGAAATATTCAAAATAATCGATGGAAAATGGCTTCGGGACAACCAGAGGTACATTCCATCCCTGTTAAGGGTAATTGCATGTTTCAAATCCAATATGGAATCTTTTCTTAGATCCAAAATGACAGCCAAAATATAATTTTACACACGAAAATGGATTAAAGTGTCTTTGTAGCGGTCTCAAAAACTCCAAATGTTCAAAATAATTGATGGAAAAGGGCTTTGAGGGTAAAAATAAGATCATTTCTTCCTAAATAAGTGTTTTAGCATGTTTCTTATTCAATATGGAGCCTGTACAGAGATTCAAAATGGCCGCCAAAATACAATTTTGTACACGAAAATGGGTTAAAGTGACTTTGAAACTGTATCAAAGACAGCAAATGTTCAAAATAATCGATGAAAAATAGCTTTCAGGATAACTATGCGAGTGTCTCTACCCAAATAAGGTTGTTAGCACGTTTTAAATCCAAAATGGAACCTGAACTGAGATCCAAAATGGCCGCCAAAATACATTTTGATGTGCAAAAATGGGCTGGTTGCTTTTCGAAACAGTATTGAAAGCACTAAATGTTCAGAATAATCAATGGAAAATTGCTTTGTTGACCCTCAATAGTGTCATTTCTTTCAAAATAAGCATGTTATCATGTTAAAAATCTAATATTTGGTCTGTACTGAGATCCAAAATGGTCGCCATAATATCATTAATATGCTCAAAATTATGTTAAAGTATCTTTGAAACTGTATAAAAAACACAAAATGTTCAATATATTCAATTGAAAATGGCTTTTATGGTAACAATAGGAGCATTACTTCCAAAATACAGGTGTTTGCATGTTTCAAATCCAATATTGGGCCTGAACTGAGATCCAAAATGGCCGCCAAAATATATTTTTCATGCTTAAAATTGGGTTAAAGTGTTTTTGAAACTGTATCAAAAACATAAAATGTTAAATATATTCAATTGAAAATGGATTCTTGGGTAACAATAGGAACATTTCTTCCAAAGTACAGGTCTTTGCATGTTTCAAATCCAATATGGAGCCTAAACTGAGATCCAAAATGGCCGCCAAAATATCATTTTATGCTTAAAATTGGGTTAAAGTGTCTTTGAAACTGTATCAAAAACATAAAATGTTAAATGTATTCAATTGAAAATGGATTTTGGGGTAACAATTGGAAAATTTCTTCCAAAATACAGGTGGTTGCATGTTTCAAATCCAATATTGGGCCTGAAGTGAGTCAAAAATGCCCGCCAAAATATATTTGTATGTATAAAAATGGCTTAGAGGCTTTTCGAAACAGTATCAAAAACAGCAATATTCAGAATAATCAGTGGAAAGTTACATTTTTAGTATAAAATAGGATTAGTTCTTCCAAACTAAGCTAGTACGTTAGCATGTTTTAAAATCTAAATTAGAGCCTCTACTGACATGGCAGATATCCAAAATGGCCGCCAAAATATATTTTGGCGACCATTTTGGATCTCAATTCAGGCTCCATATTGGTTTTGAAACATGCAAACACCTGTATTTTGGAAGAAATGCTCCTATTGTTACCATAGAGTTACGTCACTGAAGCATGTGATCACACTTTAATTGTCTTAATTGTTTTCTTTGACCCTCAAAACATAGGTATAGACACCAAATTTGTAATTTTTTATGCAGTATTAGTTGAGATATGATTAAAACAATATTTTTCCATAATGGCGGCACTAATTTGCATAAATGTGCATAAAAATGATACGTGGGACACTTTTAGAATTTGTTAACATCGCTAATCGTATTCTACGCAAAATTTCCTTTAAAGTGACATGTGTTAGAAGTATATTTCAGGGGGGTGCATGTAAACCCTACTTTTCGACTAAACTATATGTTCTCATTCTTATGAACAATCTGGACTTTTAAGCAACCTGAAAGTGACATTTATGTTGTTTCCATGCTTGATTTTACCATTTTTATCATATACACATGCCAAACTATCTGTAGCTTTTATGTAAAAATAAATAAAATCTAGGGTTGGCACCAAAAATAGGGTCGGTCAGGATACGCCAAACAAACAATTTTTAGGCCTCATTTTTAGTACTCAAATTACTTGGGATCTTCTGTTAAGATAGTATACCTTAATGATGGAGCTAAGGCCTAAAAAAATAATTGTTTGATTGGCGTAACATAGAAAAAAAAATAGGGTAGATAGGTCGGATTTTTTTTATAATTGTTTTTTTTAATTTTTTAAGTCTATGTTTCACTTACAAGAATACAAAATATACGACACATATACAAAAACATCTTCACTTTTTCTGTTAGACATCTTTTATTTGTCATTTTGAATATCCTGCAAGCATATCTTGGGCCTCTGTGAATCAAATCCCATCAAATTTGGGATTTTGAGGTTTTTTGCCAAGCTCAAAAAAAATAAAAATATTTAGGGTCGGCGGTAAAAATAGGGTCAGTCAGGTTACGCCAATCAAACATTTTTCTTTTTTAGGCCTAACTTGACTGCTAAGATTATTGGCGACAGGTTTCAGAAAAACAAATTGTGCAAATTCCTCTTCATTTTTGAAATGGCATAAGTCATTAGACTTTTAAATATTTTGTAAATCAGAAACACTTTGTATATCGATCATCACCAAGAATTGTTTTGAAAAGTATTGCCTGTGTTACAATATGGCTAAGCTTCTTATTACTTCAGAGTACATTACACTCTTTTGTCAAAATATTACATTCAGGAATGTATTTCCAGTAACATTAACAAAGTTATTATAAGTAAAACGTGTTAACATATATATTTTATGACTTTTAACACTACTTTGAGCAAATAAAAGCCTACCCATAAGCATATTTTGGTTTAGACCATACATGCTGGTTATGATTTGCAACGTGCGCACATAATTGTGAAATTCAGCATGGTATTGAATAAATAATACCCATATATTCCAAAACTAAATCACGCCTGAAAACATATCTTGGTTATTATATGCAGCCTATTTCCTTTTATTTCAAGTTGATTTGCGGAATAGTTTTTTTAAATGTGATTTGTAACAAACCATGCCTTGCGGTTGTGTACCAGGTTTCCTATAAAAACTGCGGCAGGCCTAATACTGTGTTAACATTAGTTGTGTTCTCACGGTACAATTCTTCGTTGTTTCGTCGTTGTTAGTGGGACAACAATATCATCGTATAATCGCATTATATTCCCCTAAATAACGACATGGCGCTTCCCCATGATCGTTGTTAGCTTGTTGTTTACCTGTTCGTGGTTTGAGATTTTCGTTGTTATGAAAGGGAAGAGGATATTCACTGCTGACAAATTTTGGCCTAATAATAATATTTTTGTTTAACTTTAATAATATGTTGAGCTTTATTCGATCCAATACACATATTTCTTGTGATGAACTTATGGCATCTTGGGCCTATATATCCAGAGTTTCTGTGTCTAACATCAACCTGCAGCTTATGTAGGCCTATTGTGTAATGTATATACTATCAACTCTTGTATCATATTGCTCCCTGTATCATTTGTTGTTGAAGAACCCTAATTCTACGCAGTTCGTTTGCTTTATTTAATTATCAATTTTAGCCAGATTGTTATTCAAATGTAGCAATTGACTTGAAAGTCGTCTGAAACAACGAATGTCGTTGTTATCCGGTTCCCACCGCAGCTAACAATGATAAATCGTCGTTGTTAGCTCACTAACCATAAGATTTCTTATGGTTATGAACTCTTTGTTTTCTCATTGTGCTAGATTATGTAATGAGAATGGCAATCAGAGAAGACAAGGACATGCTTGGCTTTACAGTAACACCTTGAAGAAGTCGAAGGCACCCTGCAGAAGTCATTACCGACCTAGATTTCGCAGATGACATTGCCTTGCTATCCGACACATTACAACAAGCTCAAGAACTGCTGACCAGAGTTGAGGATGCTGCTGCAACAGTTGGTCTTATGATGAATGCTTCAAAAACCAAATTCATGGCATATAACATCAAGACTGATGTTGCACTGTCCACAATAGAGGGAAGTCAACTAGACCAGGTCCAAGACTTTCAATACCTGGGCTCTTGGGTAGATGAGTCGGAAAAGGATTTTCATGTCCGAAAAGCCCTCGTATGGAAAGCTTGTAACAAAATGCGCCTTCTCTGGAAATCCAATCTACCAGACTTGTTAAAGATCAGCTTCTTCTGTGCAGCCGTAGAAAGTATTCTGTTGTATGGCTCAGAAGGGTGGACACTGACAGAAGGACTTGAAGCCAGGTTAGATGGGTGCTACACCAGACTATTAGGTCCGTATTCACAAAAGAGGAATAACTTTAATCCAGGAATAACTTTATTTTCATTCCATTGATGTTGTCATTTGATATTCTCAAACGAAGAACAAAGTTATTCAACAAATTTGTTATTCAAAGCTTTGTAAAATTTAACTTAATTCAGGACTGTTGGCTATCTCTAATCCAAGAATACAAAATCCAGGAATAAAGTTATTCCTGGAATAACTTTTGTGAATACGGGCCATAATGATGGTTCAAACCTCAACTAGAGAGATCATCCTACCAGGGAGGTAATATATGGTGATTTACCCAAACTATCAGAAATAGTGAGAGGTAGCCGCCTAAACTTTGCTGCTCACTGTGCTAGAAGGCTTGAGAAACCAGTGTCTGGACTAGTGTTCTGGACGCCCACCCAAGGGACACGTGCACAGGGAAGACCAAGGCTGACCTTCCCAGTACTTCTTACACAGGATGCTGGCATATTGATCAAAGTGAACTTCTCAAACTCATGCTAAACAGACAGCAGTGGAGTAAATTCATCATGGCTTCCGACCGCGGTCGACATAGATAGATAGATAGATGTTTTCTCGTTGTTAGCGAAACAACGACACCGTGAAACAGCGTTCCTACCGACACCAAAACAACGAGTTAACAACAAATTCACAAACAAAGAGCTGACAACGAGTGAAACAACGACTAAACAACGATCATGGGAACAAGGCTAGTATGTCAAATGTAATAGCTATTCAAATAGGCCTATTTGCCTAAACTCGGATTATCCCATAAAAAAAACAGCTACCAACTGCTCTAGGATATTGACGATTAGATCTAAGTAATGTTTTAAGCCCTCCCTCCCCCTTTCTTTTTCTCTTTGTCCTAAACGCATATTTACATTTTGTGAAATCAGGGAAACATGTCAAAATGTAAAAGCTATTCAAGTAGGCCTATTTGTCTTAACTTGGATTAGATATGCTAGGTTTACAAAAACAGCAACCAATTGCTCTAGGATATTGACGAGTAGATCTAAGCATTGTTTAACAAGCCCTTCCCATTTTTCTTTTTCCTAAACTCACGTTAACATTTTGTGAAATCAGGGAATTTTACTGAGAATTTTTAGTATAAAGTAATTAAACAACATGTAATTCCCCCCCCCCCCTAAAAAATGTTTTACGGGCCTGACAGACCCTAAACGTGGGTTTTGGATTTTTTTTTTTTTTTTTAGTTTTGCCAAAATCATGTAAAATCAGTAGGCAGGCCTCTCTAGGGTCAGTTAATTGGGCTAATTTTGCTCGATAATGTTTTTCCCCTAAAATAAATATCCCCCAAATCAGGGGGGAAAAATTGTGAGGAAAAATGTACCTCTTACTAATGCTCAAACATACAAAAAAAAGAAAAAAATTACAAAAATTATTAAATTTTGGCCAAAAAATGGCTTGTAAAACTTTGGAGGGGATTTGTCACCTTATGGGAAATTTATATGGGATAAAATGTAACCTCTTGGTAACCTATCAGACAATGAACTTGGTTGCATATTTCATCAAAGTAGTTAATTATAAATACCACTAATTGGTCAGTTGCATAAATGTTTGGAAAAATGTGACCAAATCGGGGTTGTTTATTTGTACCTATGTGGTCAATTATTAAAATGTATGTGGCTATTCCAGATAAATACCAGCCACCCTCTGGACTGTTAAACTTTCTGTTCTGCAAGAAAAGTTTTTTATCCCATGGAACATTATCATCATTTATAAAATTATTCATCAGGACCATTGTGAAACAATGATAAAGAAATTTTCATCTTACCTAGCTATGAAATCACACTTACTTGTGGACATTTCGTCAATTAACAGCTACCCCTTATCAACATAAAAACACGCGCTTGACGATCTACTAAAGAAATCATCTGGCACCAACCATGTTGCAAAGCAGCAGTCAACAAAAAATCACAGGTTTTCACCTGGATGCGAACCCGGGACCCCCCGACCCCCTATTAGGGATAGGGGAAAGCCTACATTGGATACACAGTGTCCAACTCTATTTCAAAGAGATCGTACCAGACTCCACTGTTGCAATTCGGCGGTGAGTCAATGGTGACCTACCTCTGCACCATACTCAGAGCAAACATACAACACAAATGCATGGAACATGTGCACATTGGATGTTGGAAAAGAGACAAGAAAGTTGATATCTTGCTCCACTCTGAAACAACAACAAAATGTCATTAAATTAAGTACCAGCAACATAAAGTACTTCAATGTAGGTTCCCTTAAGGGTGGTCAGTTTTTAATTGGAATAGCCTATTTAAAACAAAACTTGCAACATCAAAGAGTTTTAAACAGTGAGATTTTTAAGTCATTGACTTAACAAATAACCACCTCATCAATAAATTAAACCATAAATGACAACGACAATTAGTCTATCAATGAATTTTAAGTCATTTTCTATATACCAGTATATTTTTTGTAATTGTTGTCAACAGTGTATCATGGGTAATATACTGACCATCATATTAGAATGAGGGGTACATTTGCTGTCAATATAAATGGAATACTGTAAAGCACTTTTATTTCATGGCACAAAAATGTACTGAATTTGGAAAACCTCACTTTTTGTGTGCATTTTAATTTCACTAATTTGTATCATCATGCTCTTTAAAGCTATGTTAAGAGTCATTTTAGCGGCACTTTTATTGTTGGTGTTTTATTCAAAAAGCAAATTGTGGCCCATAGGCCAAATTACATGCTAATTTACAATATAAAATACTTCAATTACATTATCACATTAAAATATTGCACATAAATATTTAGATATCAAAATACAAATTAAGAGGCACAAAAAAGACACAAAATTTTATTCCAAATTAAAATGCGAGTTAGATTTTTGTGCTTTGTAGCAAGTAGATTTGTCGCCTTACCCTATATTTTTTCATAATGTAGTCAAATTGTTGCACTTCACAAGATTTTGACAGCTTTTGCCTTGCTGGACATTGAACCTGCATGGGCATATTAAATGATTTATTAAATGACAATATATTTTGAGTTATTGAGGTGTTAAAACTGTTTTTTTCTTTTGTCAAACAGGTTATATCTTTGAACCAATTCTGTCAATAGCGGAACCATCAAATACTTTTATATAAAAGATAAGAAATGACTGAAAATTCATCAACAGTACTGTCCTATAAATCACAAATAAACTAGACTAGCCATTGAACTGGCATAGCCTATATTTGTTAAAAAGAAGGCAAATTATGACAGAAAGGTTTGAAATTAAATAATATAAGTACAGTCAACGATTGTAACAAGTGTCAATATTTTCAACTCTACTTGTTAAAGCAATACAATACGATCCTGTAGACCAACAGGATGCCCCCTATCACCCATGACTTTAAAGACATTTTGACTGTTGGGTTTGTTTTTGGTAGATCTTGATATTCTCTAAATGATTTGACCCAAAGTTGTATACTTTTTCAGTTATTGCAAATTGTTGAATTAAATTCTGGATTCTATAAATTTAATTCTAAATGTTATAGTATAGGAATGTTCATATGTATCCATATTTTATGATATTGCTTCATGAGACTCGCCAGGTATACAATGTATGCAGCGCCCCAAGAAGGAGCATTCGCACTGGGGACCAACGGCTTAACGTGACTTCCGAACCACAGAGTAAAAACAAGTTTAGAGAAAATATGTATTCATAATTATTCATTTTAAAC
>JXSR01S057721.1:1120-25702 GCA_000969725.1 Ophiothrix spiculata | reverse complement strand
CGCTGTGATATCAAAATTTAAGGAGCATCTTGAAGAGGGTTGTAATATAATTTGTGCTAAGTTTCTCTAACTACTATAGTTTTAGCACACAGTCATTTTTCTACATGTAACCATTTTTTGGGACACATGGAATTACTAAAATATAATGAAGTTCATTCAGCAGCACAATAACTGGTCATATTCTATCACAGTTACTTACAATTTCTTTGGCTTTTTATCATCTTTCGACTTGACTCTGTCTTTCTCCACAATCAGGCACGGCCTATCAAACAACTCACACAGGTGACGCATACGATCCACAAGCTTGCCCTTGTTAGCACCATTGGTAAAATCTGCAAGGACATAAGAACATGTGAAATGAAATGAACAGTTTGAATTGGTGGTTAAATATACAGAGTATCCTTGGGCTGTGCGAATTAATAAGGGTAAAGGCCTAGATATACTTTGTCATTTTTATAGTCATTTTCATTCAGAATTTTTCTCACGGTGTTACATTTTCACCACTATGTTAAATTTTCATTTGGAATGAACATTTTCATTTTGATTTTTTCTCATGGTGTAAAATTTTTGTCATGGAGTAAAATGTTTCACCATGAAAATGTTTCATGATGGTGTTCAACGGGCATAGATCGATCTCATTGGGTCGAGAACAATACCATAATTACCTTGGTCTTTTCATTATAATCTGAAATATGTCCTTGACAGGTACTGTGGATTTTATTCTGCTGAAAAGATTGTCTGATTTTTCTCCAAAGAGAAACATTTTCATTTGAAATTTTTATCACCGTCTTGATTTTTTATCATTCTATTTGTAGTTTTAGCGGATTATCCGAATCGATAATATCGTCTAGGAACTCGAGGTCAATATGCATTCAGCTCTATGGATTTTCAAGATGGTAAAAATGACAAAGTATATTGTAACCTACCCGATCAGAGTGTGGAAAGGGAGAAGGGCAATCATCACAAGCAACTCACCAGAGAAAAAAAGAAATATAGCACAAAGTCATACCATTACATAGATAGCAAACTTACCCGACCATGTTTTCTTCTCTACACCCATCCGACTGCTAACGACAAAATCGCACCCGTTAAGTTGACACACGACTGCATTCAGTTTATGTTGCAATTTTAAGGTAGACACAATATGAGAAGAACTAGCTAATTCTTTAGAGTCTATTAATACTGTCAGTTGATCCTGTTGGCTGGATTTCTGAGAGTTAAAACAAAAAAATGATCATTGAATAAAGATGAGGGACGATACCAATTTACGATGATTTTTCTAAAAAGACACAATGTGAGAGGAACTAACTAATTCCTTTGAGTCTATCAGTACTGTCAGTTGGTCATGCCAGCTTGATCTCTGAAAGGTTGAGAACAAAGTATGATTATCATTGAATAAAGACGGGGGACGATACCACATTATGATGACTTTTGTAAGAAAAACTAGCTATTTCCTTAGAGTCTATCAGTGCTGTCGGTTCTGCTGGATGGATTTCTGCAAAAGTTTAAAACAACAAATATTATATCATCACTGAATACAGATAAGGAGCGCTAACTGGGTTAACAAACAAAATGTCCTCGTAATTGAATGAAGACGAGGGACGGTACTAATTCATGACAATTTCTCAACATATATGCAAAGTGAAAAGAACTAACTAATTCCTTAGAGTCTATTAGTGCTGTAAGCTGGTCCTGCTAGCTGGATTTCTTTAAGGTTTAGACCATAGAAAATATCATAATCATTGATTAAAGACGAGGGGCGATACCAATTTACAATGACAATTTCTCAATGTGAGAGGAATTAGCTTCTTCTTTGGAATCTATCAGTGCTGTCAATTAAGTTAGTCCTACTGGCTGGATTTCTGGCAAGACAAAGTAACAATAAACAAAGTCTTCCAAAGTTTCCATGAAAATTTAAAGCTCATTTACACTTTAAATGTTTATAGAATATTTTGAAGCAGCCTTTGCTTTGCCTCTGGGAGTCATACAACAACAAAACTACAGAAGGGCCAACTAAATTCAACATGGATTAAATGAAATGTAAGTTAGCAAAAATAAGATGGTATTTTTATAAGCTTTGAAATTATAACATACCAAATCAGAAAAAAGTTATAATCTGTAACGCATTCTGCATAGGTCAATATTTTCACAAAACAATATATTTGTAATTTTATGAGTTTTACTAAATAATTTTGACATCAATAAAATACAAACTCATAGTAGTAAAGCATAATTTTCACTGTCTTCAGGCTCACTTGTTAAGTTAACAAAAATAATGACATAACAAAAATGTCTTACTATATTTAGTATCTTACCAATGGACTTGTCATAGTGGCTCCTACTGATGGCGATGTTTTACCCTGAATTACTGATGCTCCGCTCATGCTCTCTGTACACTTTTGTCCTTTAGAGTTGATCCCAACTGGTGTCATATTACCTGAAAGAGAAGAAATGATAATTAACACCTAATTCAAGCAAAACAAATGATACATACTTTAAAATTCTGATATAGTGCGCACCATGTGTTACTCATAAACATGTCCTTAACCACAACACAAACAGACCTACTCCGCTGAGCAGATGATAACATGAAAATTGCATTTTTGATAAATAAGATTCGACACTATTTTGTCACATCTTATACCACATATAAAAAGAACGACAATTTCAAAGAATTGGGAAAATGAACACTCTATTGAGATTTTAGAGTATGTCGAGATCATGATTAATCAAGATTTGTGCATCGGTTTAAGATGTACTCCCTATACACTTAATAACCACAATTCAGAAAGGAACTGCCATACAGACAAATTTGGGATAATAAGGTATGCTTACAGTGTGTTTTTGTTTGTTTAATTGTTTTTTTATGTTGCCTCTTGGTTCTGATGAGTCTGGTTGGTACTAAAAGATGCAATAAACTTGACTTTTTGCACTTTTCCTAGGGTTTGTTAAATCGGTTTATGAGACCGGCAGAATATAGATTTTTCGTAATTCCAATTCAGATCCAATAAGCCAAAATCGGTCCGATTCTGATCTATCCGATCAAATTGGTCACACGCTACTTACCGAAGCATGTTTCTGCACTGTGTACATTGACAAATAACCTCATCTTAGGGCTTGTTTACACAGAAGAATTTGGTCATGAATATATTCTCGCTTGTGAGCTACTCCTGACCAAATTCCCAGTGTGAACGCAATTACAGAAAGTGTCTTGCTTGTGACCAAATGTGACGCGCCACTAGTTTTAACGTGCAAGTCGTGTCTCAGTGTGAACGCAACTACTAAGTAAAATTTAAAGTTGTCTCACTCTAGAGCCAGTCATGACTTATCATGACTAATATGTGTGAACACGCCCTTATAAGCAGTAGCTTTGTGTTTGAAAATGAACTCAAACTCAAAGGCATCCACCATGGTACAACACATCATATCATTCCATATTAAAGTAACGCGACATAGTTTGGTACTTGACTAAACTGAAAATGGTAATTCGGATGTACAAAAACATGATACAGTAAGAAAGCTGATTTATTTTCCTAAATTTTGATACCAAATTTGCCATATTTCAATCAATATGTCAGACAGACCACCCTTTC
The DNA here is from genome assembly GCA_000969725.1 of Ophiothrix spiculata. Lineage (NCBI taxonomy): Eukaryota > Metazoa > Echinodermata > Ophiuroidea > Amphilepidida > Ophiotrichidae > Ophiothrix > Ophiothrix spiculata. The sequence continues at coordinate 22,109 of JXSR01S057721.1, read as the reverse complement.
AAAAATGTCCTTCTGATTTTAAAATGTTGCAATTTAAGACAATACGATGTTCACAGATGACCAACCTTCTTTTTCAACTTTTTTATTTCTTTTACTAATAATGTTTTTATGCATGTTTATTGTCAGCAATTCAATATTTTGTATGTCCACCTCTTTTATTTACAACGGCCATTCAACGCCTCCTCATACTGTGGATCAGACTCCTTATGCGGTTCTGGTCAATGGCGGCCCACTCTCTCAGAAGAATGCGTCTCAGTCCATTCAGTGTTGTTATTGGTCTAAGTTTCCTGTTAACTCTGTACTTAAGATGATACAACATATGCTCCTCGTGGTAAAATAATCTTTTCAAAAATCCCACCACAAATGGCCTCGTACCCATGCCACTTATTACAAAGATGAATGCGATTACTGCAACTTTTGAATCACATGTTTTCGTTCTTTGGAATGCAGCCATGCCGCTATTATTGACTGGATTGGGGTCAATGAGGCATCTACATGCAGGGGAATAAATCATTTTCCTTACTGTGTCTCGTTTTTGTACTTGGGTTAAACCAATTTAAGTAAAAATGGGTACCAAACTATGTCGTGTTACTTCTTGGTGGTACTTTATTTCCATAAAAACATACAAACATAAAAACAACAAAACACATACAGAAGCCATATAGAAGCCAATAAGACTGTAAGGCCAATGAGGCCCTTGAATAGTCCTTCCCTTGAAACAAAAGGTTACAGACAAGTGACATTACAGCGAAAAAAAATTGATAACACTACTTTTCAAACCAAGCAAGATAACATGAACGACAGGATCAAATTACTCATACGTTAGAATCTTATTTTGTCTAACAAGAACTAAATCACCCAGTACTTTATATAGGCGGTATAGAATATACATACGTAAAATGACCAAGTTACTAATTCTCTTAAATAAGATTTTGGTTTCTAATAGAATTTCTTTTGTGGATTGCACCATATCTTATCAAAATTTGTTTGAATGCTAGAAAATGCAAACACAGTATTTTCAAAAGCGAGTGAATTCACATTTTCCAGTAAGATGTGAAAATTATACCATGCAAAAATTTGAATTGCCATTATATTTATAACATACACACACAATAGACCATTTCGTATGTCTCATAATGCATCTTGAAAATACCGTAAATATGGGAGTTTCTTTGTGAGCAACCATATTACTAAGTTGTGCACATGACGTCAATCTTCGCACAGAAGTTGTGATATGGTCGCTCCCGCAGAAACTTCTGGATTTACGGTAATGAATTAAGGTACTTTCAAGATGCATTTTGGGACATACGGAAGTGGTCTATAGCCAAATGATAAAAAAATTTTGTACCTAATCTTGATGAATCCTGTTGTTTTTTACTACTAGATTGCACATCACGTTTGCTAGACAAAGGAGCCAAGTTATGATGAGAACCATTCATATGTGTCTGTTGCATTTGAACAGTGCCAGCCTGTTCCTGCCTCTTCTTTTCCTCCATCTTCAACCGAAACAATCGCTGCTGTTCCTGCTGTCGTCTTAATCTCTCAGCCTTCTGCTTCTCATGCAAAGTCACTTTCATCTCGTCCGTCGAGGAGCTTGAGGATCTGCTCAATGTAGCATTTTGCTTAGCACCAAAATTTGATGAATTTGTCAAATTCTTTGAGTCAATTTTAGTTCTATTTTGATGTTCAACTTTAGAAATATTTGACTGGTTTCTTGAATTGTTATTATTATATTTAGATGTAGTCCTTGAAGTCGAGTTCATCAGTGATAAATTTGTTTGTAAAGCTGACCTATATTGCCATGAGGGCGCTTTACTTTTGAGGTAATTTTGTGTTGATTCATTTCGTCCTGATAACTTTCCTGTATTATTAACCCTCATAATCGCAGATGAGGAGCCTGGTTTAGTCTTATTTCTAGTTCTAAGTGTAGATCTACCATTTGTGATATCATGTTCATCTTCTATATCCTCCTCACTGGAGGATGACGTAGGGGATAATATTTTCCTTCGCCCTCGTCTTAGAATTTTCTCCGCTTTACTCTCTTTTGCACCTCCCCTCCTTGACCTTCTCCCTCCTAAAGGAATAAAATAAATGATTGGTTATTACTATGACACTCAAGACACGTCATACACGACCAATCATACGAATAGCTCTTCTTTTCACTACAGTACTTGCCAACTAGTTCGAGCAACTGGGTTAAATCTCAACAGCAGAATCAAATCTGTTACTGAATGTTGGAAGGTGAAGATATGCTTATCCTGTTAGAATGATAACCAAAACTATAAATATGCTCAAATTCAAGCAAGAAGCATGCAACATTTCTTCATGTTTGTGACATTTCGATAAAGAATGGCCCTACAGTATAGCTGCTAGCGTTATCGGCTTATAGTGTTAACAATCATACCTGGAAAATTAAATGCATATAAAAATATACATTTCCAGAAGAAAATATACAAACAGGTCGCACTGGTGATGCTAGGTTTGGTATTTTGGAATAGAAATGAAAGCTGATATTTTGCTAGGTGTTTGAAAAAGGCATAAACATTCTAATAATTTTGTCATAATACAACTTATTTTGCTGTGTAATTTGTACAGTAGCTCAAAATAAAAAAATGCTGAGTTGATATTTTGTATTAGATGGTCACATTTAGTTTTAAAACTTCAAAAGACTGCTGAGACTAACATTCAGCTCTTTCCCTTGTACCTGCTAGTATGTTGTCCATATTAATGGTGTTCTCAAAACCGCTTTCATCAGGAACAACCTCCTCAACATCATCATCGTCATCATTATCTTCATCTTCAGCATCATCTCCACCTGCAACAACAAAGCTGTCTTCGTAGTAAGACTCATCTTGCACAGGAACTTGCGAAAAGATCTCAATGTTATGGTTGCCGCCACCGCGTACCATCTTGAAACGGTTGTTCATTTCCGGACTCCTGACAGACTTCATGTAGATTGCATGCATATCTGAAATAGATCATGGATTTCCAGTTTTAATAGGCATAATAAAAGATAGTCAATTTAGAGAATATTTTTAATGGCAACTGTTGTTTATTTCGGAAACCCGACCCGATTCATACTCAGGCATTTTCTTCTTTCAGGGTCAACAAGCATATCAGGGGCCTATTTCACTAATGTCTAAATCCATCGCAAATGCCAAACTTCATCACAAAAGCAAGAAATCATCGCAAATTTGCGATGGATTTCCCGAAAACCAATTTCACTTAGAAACAAATCGCAAACCATTTGCGATGATTTTGCTTATGAGCATCCACAAAGAAATCATCGCAAATGGAAGTCATCGCAAATTCTTGATATCACATGATTTTATTTCGCACCATATTTGGACAAGATTATCACAAAATTTGCGATAGGCTTGTCCATGGAGATAAAAGTGAAAAAATGTTGGTAAATGTTTATTTGCGATGGAATTTGCGAGAGTGTCTGCAATCATCGCAAAAAATAATGTTAGTGAAATAGGAAATAGGCCCCTGGTTTCTGCACTCTGTATCATCAATTTCAAAACATGACTAATTGACTACTTGCTGTAGCTGTGACAGCTGAGAAGAGTCTTTGACTAACCCGAAATGCAGGTTGCTAAGTCAATTAAAATGCACAATGAAAGATAGTTGATGCGTTTGGAAAATATTTTTTACTGCAAGCCCCTGTTGTTTGCATATCTGGTTTTGTCTACATGTATGCGCTCTGTACTAGGTATCATAAATTTCAATACCTGACTAACTGCTTGTAACTACTGGGACAGATGGTATATGCATCTTTGTTCAGAATACATCCCAACTGCAGTGCATTCTTTTACTGCACTACACACTCTGCAAGAAACTGCAAGAGCTTCACAATATTTTAACTTAAATTGCAGTAAGGTGCAGTAAGAAATAATCAATATATTGGTAATTTTACAGCAGCCTAATATGCACTGCAGTTCCAGCGTACCATGAACGGACATTAATAGCAAAAACTAAATTGCAGGTTTCAGGGCCCAATGGCAAATCAGTCTTTATCACATTTATATGCATGGGGCCCTGCAATCTGTATCATCAATCTAAATACCTGACTGATTGACTGCTTGTGACTGTTGTGACAGCTGGGACGCATCGTTGACAAACCCTTCCAGAGAATCATCTAAGTCACTGCCCATTTCATCTGAGGAGCATTCATCACTGCCGGACACTTCGGCATCCTCGTCAAGAAAACCTCGGACCATCTCAGAATTGACGTCAAATCCTACTCTTTTTGACTTCTGTTGTTATAAAAATAAGATTTAATGAATTGAGTTAAAACCTGTCTCACTGCAAAAAATTGTTTACTTTCAATCATCATGCACCCCTTTTGACTTTTTCAACTGACAGTCTGATTAGCGAAATTGGATATCACATAACCTGGATGACGTTCGGTCATGTGACAAAATGATGTAATGATAAACCGGTGGGAGTTTCCTTTGTCTGTAATTGTTGAGGGAACTGGGTGGCGTTGGATGTTGTTGGCCTCCCTAACATCGTGGTTAGATCAGTTGAAACAGAGCTTTAAACATTTCTACATTGTCCCAAGCTATGGTACGGTACCACTGGAGAAGATGAGCAGTTAGGTCTTCTATGTCCTGCAAGCCAGGGTTTTGAGCTTGTTCATATTCACTGAAATTAACTACTAGGCAATCGTTACAAACTATGTGATGGGCTGCATGTGCCTGATTTTTGATCAGTCTTCAATAAGTTAAAATGAAACAATTGTGACGCATTACATTAAAAGGTACATGTTGGGTCAAAAAATATCAAATTGAGTTCTTTGTATGACTTGAAAGCTTGTTTAATCAGATTTCAAAAGAATCAAAGGCAATGGACATTCAGTAAGCCATAATAAAACAAAGAATGACAACATTGATGGATTTAAAAACATACTAGCAAACTTCATTTTGCACTACAGGTGAAAATTTGTGTCAAGGTCGTAATTGAGTTTTTGACAGATTCATAATCCTTGTTCTTACTGCCAATTTCCAGCAAAGTTTTATTTCTCAAGAAAATGATCGAAATTATGAAATATATCTGCATATTTTGAGGACAATTAACAGAAAATATAGGGCTTGCTGATCTTTGAACATGTTTATCTCAGTTATACATTTTACTCCCTGACAACCTTTGACAGACCATAACTTGACTTCTGGAAATCAAGTGAAGATCATTAAGGTGTCATTTTAATCCTTATAGCAGTCTCGTTACAAATAAAAAAAAAAGCGAAAATGACAAGAGGCTGCATTTACGATTCATTTGGGATGGACAGTCATATTTACCTTTGCTTTATTTCTTCTGCCTTTTCCCATTCCATGATGTTTCTTCATAGCAATGACATCTTCTGAGCTTGAGGAACTTTTCTTCTCTATACTTCTGTCTAACACTCTTGTAAATGGATTGTCTAAGGATAAAAAGGAAAAAAACATGTAAATCAAGATTGCTATCTTCATGCAAAATAATGACACTGCTGAAATCACTATTATTATTATTATTATTATTATTATTACTAGTGGCTTACAATTTTCTTGAAGGCAACTTGCCCATTGTAGTTCAAGTCTAGTGTCAAACCATCATTTTCGAAAATGTTTACGCCATGAAACTTTGTAACTGACAGTTAAATCCATATAAAAGTGTACATTTCTAAAATTACTTACTGAACAAACATATTTTGTTTTTTGTTAATTAACCAAAAGGTGTCCAAGATCGACCACGGGCGTGAGGTCGAAGAGAGAACCAAGGATTTCCTCACTGCTCGCTTCCCATGGTCCTTCTAGACGGGCTACAAAATGTTGGTTGTTTTGTTGGCCTATTTTATTCTGGAAAGCCTAACTGACATTTACTTACCTAAAATTTTGAAATCTTTTGACCTCATACAAGGTTTACACAAGTATCTTAAACCTACCTTCAAAATCCTTGTCATCGTCATCAATCAACGATCTTGGTACCAATGGTTTGTTTACCACCTTCTTCTTGGAACGACCCACCAAAGGTGACTCATCATCACTGCTAATGGTAGTTATCTGTAAGCAAATTATATTGTTTATTATATTACAGTACTGTTATTTTCCTGTGTTTAATTTTGACAAAATAAATAAACAGGCATTCAGTTGTGATCGAGTAAGTTCATTAGGATCGGTAGATAAAATGTTTATAAAGTTCAATTATCTGATCCGAGTAGTATGAACTTTATAAAAACAGCATCCAGTTGTGAATTGTTGGACTCAATAATTGACTAAATTGAAACACAAATTCTTTCTTTTCCTTGTGGTCTAATATGCACTCCTTATATAAGTATCAGCTGTAATATGTTTACCTACGTCAATTTGTGAGAGATGGAACATACAAAATTAAACCAATCACATGTTTGTCTCCTAATGTTTACCAATGGTTATATACACTGTCACCTTAAAAAAATAATAGAAAATTTCTCCTCAAAGAGAAAGAAAAAGTATTTTTAAACAAGTAACTGAAAACCACTTACTTTTTTCATGTTGATAGATTTCCTCTTATTCTGTATCCTCTCTAACAACGATTCCGGAGACTTAACAACTTGCGACAATGGTGACATGAGCGCCATCGCTCTTCTCCTCTTCCGCCCAGCAGGTACTACGTCGTCGTCACTTGAATCTGATGGGAGTCTAGTTTTTGAGGTCAAAGGTGATGTCAGTAAAGTCTGCACCACAGACTTGTCCTCTGATGTATTTTCCTTTATTGGTGAAGATTTCTTAGATGAGTCTAGCCCAGTTTTTCTTGTAGGTTTGTCATTAAATATCGGGGACATCTTTGATGGAGGTGACCAGCCTTGACTAATCTTTTCTGCAGTCTTCTGACAAGCCTCATTAGTCTTTTGACAAGCCTCGTTAGATGTGCTTCTACTGGGTGAGGTGGTAGTTTCACCAAAAGAGGTTTTGGTTGACAGGCTGTTTTGAGGTGACAGGCTGCCCTTAGTTCTGAGACCTTTTGTGGATAGCCTGCTGAGCTTCCTCGGTGGTCTTCCTGGAGTCTTGAAGACAGGAGTTGTAGGAGACTGTAGCACAGCTGATTTCCTCTTCTTGGCAGCTGGAAAGATGTCATCGTCCTCGCTCCCTGGATGTTTATCTGGTGTAACTGTAAGAGAACGGAGGAAAAAATAACTAATTCAGTGATTCTATACTTAGTTTAACAACTTTCTTTATCACCAAACATGTCTTCACGTGTCCCAGCAATATACAAGACAATGTAGCTATTGTATAAAATTCCTAGTGTGTACCACTCATAAGCACAGTCAGCATGTTTAGGATGTTTAAAACAGGAAAAAATTAAGAATAAAAGTTAATTTGGGAAGAAAATTGAAACAAATTTGTGTTAAGGTTGTTTTTTATTAAACATGAACACTCAATATATCACAAGCTTGATTAGTGTATTGGGTCAGTTTTTTCTTTTCTGAATTTCTATTTTAGATTTCTATTAAAACTTGTCAAAATTCCCATTTTAAGGTGACTTTTAGAGTCAATCTAAAATCCTACATCAAGTCATTTTGGCAATGCGCATATTTGAGTAGCATACCAAGGGTTGAGAGCCATAAGGCCATATTTGCAAGGCAACAATCCCTGGAACAAAAGGTTTCAAGACCTAAAGCTGCATTCGTAAACGCAAACACACCGAGCATGTGCAGATAGGGAGTTTTAAGCAGTTCCGATCAATCAATATCAAAACGCAATGCAAATTGAGGTGAGAAAAGCTGAACTTTCCATTGCGTTTTCATGTCAGTGCAGTCCGCTTGCGTTTGAGTGTGAATTCATTTGCGGTGCCGTTTGCGGTGAAAATTTTGGAAGCGCATTGCGTTTTAAGTATGAATTAGCATAACGGTGCATTCAAGATGAATGATCTATCAAACATGTATACAATCCTTCATCTGAAAGATCAATTGGGCCTTGAAATCGTTTGTCAGGATTGTTGAAATGCAGATACGGCCTCGTGGCTCTCAACCATTGATACTATCCATGTTTGAATTGAATACAAGTAGCACAAAACAACTTTCACTATAAGCAAATGACCACGCCAGGTATTAAAGGAGCTTGGTCCGATTTTTCAAAATTTAGTTTTCAATATCATATGAAAGATTGCCACTTAAGAAATCTAAGTTTCAAATTTCAGCTGAATTGGTCAAACTGCTTTGATTTTATGTGCATTTTTGTATTTCAGAGCCGCCTATACGTTTCTGTATCAAATTAGTTATGGTTACCATAATTAGACACATTTTCATACATATCTCCAAAACGGAACATAACTCAGCTGTGAAATTTCACAAAGGTTATGAGAAAACTATGAGCAATATTTCGGAACCAAAATGTCAAAAAGTTTGGAAAAAACTTGAAGCTATCGGACCATGCTCCTTTCATGCCTAGATTCACATAGATTTGAAACCAACATCTGTATTATGAATTAGGTTATCAGCTTATGCCAAGTTGGTTCCAATTTAGTGACTATAGTTAGTGGTATAATTCCTCATACAATGCAAACAACAATGCAGGGTGCAGGTTGCATTTACACACAACAGGGCCCTGCACTCTCTTTGTTTGCTTACATTATCTGAGGAATTGGGTATTGAGTTTAATCAGTCCAGTGACTGTGTTGAGGCCTCGTCAATGCATGAAATAACCACTCCCATTAGTCATATTACAATCATTGCAAAACAGTCTGTAACAACCTGTCTGTAGCCTGCCTACAATCTTGGCAAAAATTGTTAGGACACTTAACCTCCCCTGTTAAGCAATATATCTTTTAAGAACATGGTGTGCGCATGTATTCTTCACAACATTAAATGGTGGGGAAGGAGGTCTATGGAGAGGGAAGGAGAGAAACTCAAAAAACATTGAACCCACACTCTATTGCACTCATAAAGTCAATCTCAGAAATAAGCTCCCCGTTTCGCGGGTTTTTTACTCATTAACGCGTGTTGTCAAGAAGTACTCTGCGCCGTACGCGACACACTGCAATTCACGCAGTTGGATGTGATAGGTCGTTTCCGCGATCGTTGCGCAAAGTTCTTGTCACTGGGGAAAATTGACCAGTCATAATGATCGTCATGCGTCAGCTGATTTAAATTCTGAATAACGCGTACCCACGGACTGCGTAGAAGCACAATTGTTTGAATATTCTGGACGCGATTTTCAGGGAGCTTATTTATAAGATAGACTTTAACTATCATTAAATTGTTCCAAGCATTTTTGGCGAAGATTGTAGTTGGAGCCAATCGTCACAATATTGTAAAATATTGGTGACTAATAAATTTCAAGATAAATTTCTTAAACATACCTTTAGTGTCTAGAATTGGTGCCTGTTGCCTGTGCTCTGCTTCACCCTCATCATCCAGGGCACCATTTTTCAGCCCAAAGTCAGGTGTCTGTTGCCTACACTCTGCTTCATCTCCACCATCAGCAAAATCATCATCATCATCATCATCATCCAGCATACCGTCTATCAGTCCAAAATCAAAATGAACATCCTCCAATATCTGCTCAGAGTCTTCCAACTTCCCAGGGCTTTTTACAGCTGGGGAGTCCTTAGTGGCTGAATGTATTTTATCTTTTGTATTCTGCGACTCGTTTTTATGTGACATCGACAAAAAGTTCTTTTCAACCATACTGATATCAAAACCATCTAAAACTTTCAAATCCATTTCATTTCCTGCATCAACTACACCTTGATCAGCGATACCATTCTCTCCATGTTGCATGCTTTTCTGCGGTTCAGATTTCCGTCTTTTAGATTCATTTTCTTTCAACCCGGACGGAGCTAATGGTGAAGAACTCTTTCTTTTCGTACCTCCCTCTTTACCAGAAAAAAACAATCCTGATTTGAACAATGGACGTAGCTTTCGACAAGAGGTTCCTTGTTTTAATTGTTCATTTGGAATCACTCCCCTTTCAACAGGTTTAATAAGAGAACTCTCATCTCCACCATTCTTACTTACGGATCCTTGCATGTGAGAAATAGGTGACACAAACTCGTTTTCCATAGTGGACAGTATAGTTGACAACCTATTACCTTGCAGAGGGGTTGATGATGATGGTCTATCAAAAAGTTCCAAACTACCCATAGCGGGTGTAGATGACTTTGGTCTGTCTGGATGTTGATTTCGAAGCACAGAGGGTGTATTATCCATTCTGGACGGTGAACAATTTTGTAACATTTCTTTACCAGCACTCAACTGGGACGGCATAGGTGTCGAAGATGTTGGTCTGTTCAAATGGTCTTTACCATCAAATGTTGAGGAGATTCCAGCAATATACCTCCCTGGCTGTGTCAATGGCGACGAGTTATACATACTTGCTGAGGTTTGATTGAAAGAACCGACTACCGTATGTTGGCTGATGTATTCGCGTTGTCGCATGGAATGGGGTGAGGGCGGTACAATATCCATCGCTTCTAACTCGCTTTCATCTAAACCATCAAGATCAAAATCAAGGTCAAATTGTGGATCTAGGTCAAAACCGAGATCAAACTGGGGTTCGGCTGCTTCCTCACAATCTTTGCCGTCTCCTCTTTTCTCACTAATCAACTGATTGCTCCCATTCTGTTCATTCTGTGCTGGGCTTGGATTTGATTCTGAGGAGGTACTGAATACACTCTGTTCCTTCAAGGCTAAACTTGTTGGTTTTGAATTGGAAAACCGTTTCTTATTTTTCTGTTCTGATTTGCACATTGTTGAAGCTGAGGTGATGCCGGCAACATTTTTGCCTTCTATGGGACAAGTCATTGTTGAGGTATTGACAATCTCATCTGATCCATTTCCTAAACCATTCGTATAGGGAAAAGTGCTTCGTTTGTTCTCAGATTTTTGTTTCTTTGATAAACTATGTGAAATCTGACTATTTCGAAAATTAGCAGATTCACTATCCTTGTTCTCCATCTTGTCATTTGGTGTGATATTTTCTATAATATTCTCCATTTTTGTCACTTCTCGAGGAGGTGTCAAATTTGTCAGATTCAATGTTATTGATTTGTCATCTTTATCAACTGATTTGGAACAGACTCCGTTTCTCAGGGTTGACATTTCAAAATTTGGAGAGGATTGATCAGCATTTACTCCTTCCTTTTGATCATTACTTTTTAAATCATGTAAGCTTGATAAATCTTTTGCCAAATCTGACGTTGCCTGTCCACCCAACAGTGATTCCTCATGCTCAAATGACTTTGAATCAATTGCATCCTTTCTATTTTTCAACAAGGTATTTGGTTTTGCTGCAGACTGAATACCTTTTATTGTTTTATTGACCAAGTTTGGAGTTGCACAATCAAACGGAACAGGATCCACTGTATCATCAAATCCAAACCCTAAAGAATTACAAGATTCACCCTCAACATTTTCTACATCAGTCCTAATTTTATCACCTTTTGATTTTTCTTCATCCAATAATTCCTCATCATCACAATCATTGAATAAATCATCTCCGAGTGTAAAACTGATATCTGCCTCACCATCCTCATCAGTGGTTGCTGAAATTCTACAATCTTTTGACTTTTTGTCATCATTCACAATCACCTTTCTTTGATTCCTACCATTTTTGGAGTTTTGGGACCCAGATACATTGCCAACCTCTTCCTTCTCTGTTAGGCTTTCTTTTGATTTGTTGTTTTCCTGATAGTCAAACAAATCATTATCAAGATCTATATTTCTGCACTGATTGTTCAACTTCTTACCATCTCTACTATCATAACTAACACTGTTTGAAAGACGGTCAGAATTTGAGTTCTTTCTACCATTAAATACTTCTTGATCATCGTCTGAAATGATTCCATGTTCTTCAGGGACATTAACTTGTTTTCCTTCATCTACTCTATCACCAAGAGCTTTGCCTTCTACACTATCTACAAAAGATTCTTTTGACTTTCTAGTTCTACCAAAACCTTCTTTTGGCTTGCCAAATTTGGACACACCTGTTTTCAAAACAGGTTCTGCTAGGAACTCCAAATCTACAGTTGTGTTCAAAGATGAACTCAAATCATCAAGCAAATCTAAAGATGAAACTGATGGAGGTGGGGGAGGTATAACACTTCTTGAAACAGCTCTCTCATTAGTCTTTTCAAGTGCATCAACCTTCATATGCTGTTCCTGTCTCCGTGTAGACACCACCTGTGAACAATTTGGAAAGAAATTGGACAAATCTGCTGTGAGACTCAGTTTGCTTCCATCGAGTGAATTTCCAAGGGATGTATTGGACATCTGAGATCGATCAACTTTATCAAAAGTTGGTGATTGCGGATCGTCTTTACTAAGTAATGTGTCTTCACCAGTATCCATCTCCTCAAGATCTGAATCAGATTTCACGTCCTCAACATCATCGATTTTATCATCACCCGGGGTTTTACCGTCTTCCTCTTTTGCTCCAAGTATGGTTAGAATTTTCTGCACAGGACTTTTGTCTTTCTTTTTAACCTGCATCTCTTCATCAAACACAACATCGTCACCCTGGAGGATTTCTTGATTTGTGTTGCATTTCTTTTTACTCTGACCATCCTCAAAATCATCATCATCATCAGAGCTTTCGATAATGGGAGGTTTGTGTTTCATTTTCTTTGTATGCGATGATTTTTGCCTACTTTTACCATCATCTTTATCCACAGTTCTATCACTTCCTTCATTCTTATTACTTTTTCTAACAATTTGTGATCCAAAAACGGGCGACTTTGATCTTCCAAAAACCTCATCCTTGCTTGATTTCGCATTGCCAGATTCCTCAGTCACCGATGCCCCTGCTTTCACCTCATGACCTTTGACCTCATGTTTACCATCCAAATCAAAGCTTGGCAAATCCTCATCACTACTTTTCGCTTCATCATCATCGGAAAATGTCTCCAGGATTTTTTTCTTTTTCCTCCGTCGCTGATCGCAGTCCTTGATCTTTCTCTGGCCATGCTGCGAGTCCAGTTCTCTCATCTTGACCTCATCCCCATCTACAGACTCTGAGATCATTGTCTTCTTTCCGTCGTCAAGCTCTTCAAAATCTGCATCTTCATCACTGCTACTATCTTCAATCGGCGACTTGTTCCTATGCTTTTCTGACCTCTTGACCTCGCAGAATCTCCTAATTCCAACGTCTTGCGAAGATTTTCTAGGTTTGATGATATCTTCTTGATTTAAGTACATCTGCATTTCTAGTCCATACGGGTCATCCTCATCAGTGATTTGACCTTGGAGCTCGATAAATTGCATGAGTTCTACAAATCCCTTGGTACGGGTTGAGTGATTTACGTTGACCGTTGGTTGTCGCTTGTTCTGCCAGAGTGACCATTGGTTCAGGCAGAGTTCTGGTTTAGAATCTTCTTTCTTTTTCTGTAAAGTTAAAATAAAGACAATAGCCCTAGTATAAAATTACAAGTAAAATAATGATATTCAAATAATTCAAATTGACTCACGACACCACCATTGATAGCATCAGCCTCATCTCAGTGTTAACAATGGCAACAGTGATTGCCTAAGAATATATCAAATCATACTAACTGAATCAATTGTGACACAATGAAAGGGGCAAGTCAGGCTGAGACAAATATAGTTATATTTGTCTCAGAGTCAGGTGTCTGCAAATTTGGAGTTACAAGGCACAAAGATAGAAATGTATATTTTATACCATCAGATTCAAATTTTCAGAACCAACTTTTTAGAAACTCACCAAAAACGAGTAATTTGGCCAAATTTTTTTGAACAAGCCTAGAAAAAGTATTATTTAGCCAAATCTTCCAAATATAGGTAGAAATCATTTCCTAATTCAAAGATGGCCAAAACGTGCCAAAAATGCCAAAAAATTGTAAAAAAATGATTTTTGGAATTTTGGACCTAAATTTTTAAAACTAGGGGATTAAGCAGAAAAATGAAAAACATTCCCTAGAACCATCCATATAGATGACTTAAACCTATTTTCGAACATTTTGACCAAATAATACTTTTTCTGATAATATTTTTTCTAGGTTTGTTTAAATTTTTGGGCAAAATAATTGTCTTTGGTGAGTTACTAAAAAGCGAATTCTTAAATCAAGAATATGATGCTATAGATAGATTTCTGGTGAAAATCCCTTTCTAAAAATGTATACTTTTATATAGTTTGCTTTAATAGTTTTCAACTTATGATCAAACTAAATTTTTAAGAAATCGTGAGGCTCTGACCTCCCTTAAATTAATAAGTGTATCTCTCAGCCCAGAAGCATACTATGGTGGGGCTAATTTTGTACAAGAAGTTCACTTTGCAGTCCTGTATGGTCTAACTTTTCTATTACCAATCACAATAGCCTTCAAATCTTGCATAACAAGCTTGCTCGTATACTTCTTCATGCAGATATCAGGACTTCAATAGATAAAATGATGAACGACCTAAGCTGGGACAGACTTGATGAGCGCTGGAATCACCAGCTACTTGTTATGACTTATAAATGTTTAAAAGATATTGCTCCTCAATATCTTTCAACTATGTTTACTTTTACACGTTCAACTCATACCAAAAACACAAGGAGTAGATTAAATAATATTCTTATTGTACCATCATGGAACATTGCTGCTGGTAGAAGAACATTCCACTATAGAGCTGCTTCCATTTGGAACAAACTCCCAGCTGATATACGCTCAAATTTTTTGAATATGAGTTTATATGAATTTAGAAATGTTATTTCTAAGTAAATTGTACTCATTAACTATTTGTATATTTTGTTTCTTTTCATTTAAATATAGAAACATTTACATTTTTGTAAATATTATTCTTTGTAAATAATTTATAAATATATGTACATGTAATTTTTCTCTGGACCTCTTGGGAGACCAGTACATTTGTATTGAAAGGGTATGCCAGAATAAAGATAGAACAAACTAAACTTTGTCAATCTTAATACATTTATGGACCTGAATTGGATCCAAACCCCCAACAGCTCTCCTTAACAACATACTAGGAGTGTTTATTAAGCGTCCCACTACAAATACAAAGTCGTTTTCACACAGAAATATTTAAAATTTGAAAATGGTCTCCATATAGCACTCCTCAACAAACTCAGAAGAGATCTTGATAGAGCATACAGGCATGTTTATCATGTAATAAGAAATGGTCATTTACTTAGTTTTTGATTTGATGGAAAAACTGAAACTGGTTCCAACATCAGCAGAGGATCGCAGCTTTTGAGACAGCGAACCTTCAGCTCCAGTAACACTTTAATTAACATTTTACTTGTTTTGAAAACAAAATCTCCAAATCACAAAAACAAACTCTTAGTCGTCTTACCTCAGATGCATTATCCTTTTTTAAAGTGACAAAATGTCCACCTTGATCAGGAACTGTTGGTACCGTGTCAGAGTCTGCCTCATGTACTTGATACATTGCACTCCATTGTGCCAATTCATCAGACGTCAGAAAGCAACGATCTGCTGGCTTGGCTGAAATGTCAGGAAGAAAACAATGAATATATCTATCTAAAAGTATTTAAATATATATAAATTTATCCAAAAGGTCTGATTACAACATTTTTTAATTTTTTGAATCATGAAAATAAAATACTTATTCCTTCTTTTCAAGTTAAACAAAGGGATTATTAAAGTCAACATATATGACCATGAATGAAATAGATTTCCTATCTGTATAGTCCATCTAGAAAGACCTCACAAGTGAACACTAAGTGCGAGGTCCATCAACTTATATCAAATCTTGCTTTGGACTTCCAAGGCAAGTGAAATGTGATACCACCCTGAAACTCGAGAAGAGGCTGTGTTTGTGGCAGATAATAATCTTTGATTTTCATCTATTATTTACATCTGAGTCAAATATAACCATCTGTTACATAATACCTCTATTTGTTAAGCTAGCATTGACTATTGTTTGTGGCAGTAATTTGTGAACAAGTACTCAAAAGTCGTGAGCGTAGACATGGACCATTTTCACCTTGAAAATGTACGCTCATGTGGGAGACGACTGCATGATCGCTAATAATCACAAATTTTCTAAATAAGAAACCCTGCAGGAGGTTTGCAGTGTAAGTTGATGTACCCCGTGCCTATAGCGCTCGATTGTGAGGTCCTTACAATTGTGAGGTCCATACGATTGTGAGGTCCATTTTCATTGCAATAAAAGTGAAAAATAATCATATCCAGACCATACATGATTAATTGCACTAATTCTGAACAACTTTCGGCTGGTGGTACCAAAGACTCACAGACAGAAAGAATAAAATTAACATTTGAAATCTGCTGATTAAGCCTAAAATTGTAAGTCACCTCTGGGGGTATCACACTAAAAAATGCCTCTTTTGTGCTAACCGTAATTACAACTTTGAATTTGTAAATGAACATGAACTTTACATTCTGCATATTGTGTTAAGGAGGCACTTTTTCTGTCGGTAATTGTCAGCGAGTGTAAAATCGGCTTCGGGAATCCTCGGAGACTTGTATTTTTGAAAAGATCTATAGAGCCATCTTGTGGCAAAGTGGTTAGTAAACAACTGTACAGTGTGCTGATACCATGTGGCATTCAGTAGCGTGCCCAGGATTTTTTGAGGGGGGGGGCACAACCATCAATTTCCCCCGAATAACCAGTGGTGGAAAAATGTTGTCAATTCAGCTAAAAATTGTTTAAAAATCTTGAAATTTTGACTGAATATTGATAATACATGAAAGTTCGCACAAAGCGCACAAATTTTTTTGCTTTTTCACATTTATATTATCAAAAACTAAGGGAAATTCAAGGTCTCACTAGTGCACGGTAAGTTTTTCAATGATTTTCAAAACATTTACAACTATTTTTCTTCTCTTTTCTTTTGATTTTTTTCTCTACTCCCTTTCTTTTCTATCTTTTTTGTGTCAAGATCCCCGAATGGGCCTTTTCCCCCGACTGACTCACCAAACTGGGGGGCACGTGCCCTCCCCCCGGCCCCCCCTTTGGGCACGCTAGTGGTGGCATTACAAATCAGGGAGGCATATCTCACTTTAAATTCTAATTGTTAATTTATTTATTTTAAGCATCATACCACAAAGTGGATGATTTCAGACTTACTTGGTTTGACATAATTCAGGATCCCACTCGTTCGTTTCTTTCCTCCGCCTCCTCCCTTCCTGTCATTCTTTCGATTGGTCTGATATTCTGCGACCGTGATAAACATCTTGTGAGGTTCCGGGTTCAAGCCCCTGGGCACCATACGAGGGCTGTTTGTGTAGAGTTGTAGAGATTTTGAGTTGCCTTGTAAAGCCCTGTGAATACCTCGCTTATTATACTGGCTTTTGTCATACACCTAACGAAGAAAAGAAGAGGTATGCATATTAAATGACTATGATGAACATCTTTGAAGGTTCTGGGTTCAAGCCCCTGGGCACCATATAATATAATATCAATAAAACATTTGTAATGCGGGATCAATCTAGTAGTACTATTCTGAGGCACAGATATGAACACAAATAACTACAATTCATAAAATTACACACATACATAAAAAAGTATACCAATGGGCAACAGATCATTACATAAGTAAAAGTTCAGTCACATATTGAATATGCTTTGGTATATAAGTCTTTAGCGGTTTAAAGTTCTTGACGGTCTCAAAAGAATAACAGTTTCTATATTTAAAGGAAATGAGTTCTAGAGTGAAGGGGCAACAATAGAAAGAGCTCTAAATGCAGACATTGACCGTGGAACGACTAATGACTGCTTATCAGAAGAACGAAGTCTGCGACTTGGAATATAAAGAATAAGAGGACTGTTGATAGTTTCACGATCACTTTTGGGCAACTATAAGTTCTATTATAAACCAATTGAAAAGATTTGAGCCAGTCAATAGTCTTTTACTATTCCCTTTAAAAACAAAATCGGTTAATAAAACAAATATTAACTGCTTTTTCATTCTGGTAATCATAAAAACTATTTTTCCTTAGTTATCTTGAGACTATATCATACTTTTTTCCAAGACCGAAAATAGTATATAGTCTCAAGATCACTTCGGGGCAATAGTCTTAAACTATTGCCCTCGCATGATCAGTCAATATTTGTATACTGCGTTTTAGTTTGCATAGCAGGCTTGGCCTTGTGGTACTTACAGAAGCTTCCTTGCCTTCAGTCACCAACATAACAATCCGCCCGCTTCGTTTGCGTCCCGTCCGCCCCATTCTTTGTACTAGCCTTATAGGACTCTTATGCGCATCATAGCACACGATCAGGTCCACATCACCTATATCTAGGCCTTCCTCTCCTACACAGGTTGACACAAGTGTGTTGTATCCACCGTCACGAAATTCACGAACCACCTGTTTGGGTAAGAAATAAGGAAAAGTGATACAATAAACAGATTATAATGGGGAAAACACAATTTACATGGATTTCTTTTGTTTCCCCACATTCAGTTGGTCTACGCATGAGTTTTAGTCAAATTTAATAATCTCACCATGATAAAATCTTGGATTGAATGCCAAATGATCACTTTAGTGGAAGTACCAAACAAGATGGATTAATTAAGGAAATCTTAAAACTTTAAATCTTATCCTCACCTAAGTTTGTTATTCAAAAACAAAACTGTTTACCAGTATTATCAAGTTAAATTAATTCATTCGTTCACTAACTTATCTAATAGCATCATAATCAACAGGATGACACAGATACTGCTCAATTTGTCAAACGCTGTCTGTGACCTACCTGCTAGGAAAGTGGAATTGCTCAGCCATAAAGCAAGCTCTCGTTACAAATTTGGTGTCATTTTAAAGACGAGATTGCTAGCTAATCAAATAATGCATCAAATAGATGAACAAGATTCAAACAAATGAGATATAGGCAACAAAAAGTGTCCAAACTTTATTTGAGAAGTGTATGTTGAAATTGATTTTTAAAACTTTTCTGTGCATTACATTATAACAGTTAAATCAACCAATATTGTGTCAAAAAACTCTTGGAAATGAGTCAAAATTTGAAAATTGTTAGGAAAAAGACAAATCAGCCTAAAAATCAGCCTAACAATATACTTAGAAATAAGTAAGACTGGCCTTACTTTGAATACTCCCTCGCCCTGGGCATTACAGACCTAATGACCTCTAGCTGATTTAGCTGGTACTTATTCACATCAACAAGAAACATAATAAACTTGTTCACATTCACAAACAATAAAAAAACAATATTCTGTGCATAATTAAGGTGGCCACAAAATCAAATTTTTAAACATGCTAATGAGCTCATTTTTAATATTCATAACTGTACAAAAAGCAAACAACACACAGATTTTCTTTACTCCCCAGAGTAGCTTCCTCAGAACTAAAACTACAGCACTATAGAACAAAAAGAACCTCTTACCCGTAACTGTTCTTTCTGTGAGAACCCCTTTGTGTTCTTCCCAGCTGATGACTGACCAATGAAACTCATGCATCGTATCAGAGGCTGGTGGCGATTCAACATTTCGGCAATCTCTTGTACACTGTCCCGATACTGTGCAAAGATCATGACTCTTGTTTTGTCGTTGTTTGGCGGTGATGTGGGCTTGCTGGTGGAAGGTTGGTTTTTGTTGAATATAGACCCTATTAAATAAAATAATGAAAAAATCAATGTTCATGAAATCAGAAACAGAAGGCAAATCAATCTCTCCACAATCTCCTGTACACTGTCCCTATTTTTAAAAGAGTGAAAAAAAAATAATGTTTGCGAAATCAGAAGCAGATGGCAAATCAATTTATCCACAATCTCCTGTACACTGTCCCGATACTGGGCAAAGATCATGACCCTTGTTTTGTCGTTGTTTGGCAGTGATGTGGACTTGCTGGTGGAAGGTTGGTTTTTGTTAAATATTGACCCTATTAAATAAGATAATGAAAAAATCAATGTTCATGAAATCAGAAACAGATGGCAAATCAATTTATCCACAATCTCCTATACACTGTCACGATACTGGGCAAAGATCATGACCCTTGTTTTATCGTGGTTTGGTGGTGATGTGGACTTGCTGGTGGAAGGTTGGTTTTTGTTAATTATCGACCCTATTAAATAAAATAATGAAAAAATCAATGTTCACGAAATAAGAAACAGAAGGCAAATCAATCTCTCCACATTCTCCTGTACACTGTCACGATACTGGGCAAAGATTGTGACTCTTGTTTCGTCGTTGGTTGGTGGTGATGTGGACTTGGTGGTGGGAGGTTGGTTTTTGTCAATTATCGTCCCTATTTTTAAAATAGTGAAAACAAACAAACAAATAATGTTTGCGAAATCAGAAGCAGATGGCAAATCAATTTATCCACAATCTCCTGTACACTGTCCCGATACTGGGCATAGATCATGACCCTTGTTTTGTCGTTGTTTGGCAGTGATGTGGTGTTGCTGGTGGAAGGTTGGTTTTTGTTGAATATAGACCCTATTAAATAAAATAATGAAAAAATCAATGTTCACGAAATCAGAAACAGATGGCAAATCAATCTCTCCACAATCTCTTGTACACTGTCCCGATACTGGGCAAAGATCATGACCCTTGTTTTGTCGTTGTTTGACGGTGATGTGGACTAACTGTTGGAGGGTTGGTTTTTGTTGAATATAGACCCTATTCAATAAAATAATGAAAAAGACATCATTAATGTTTGTTGTGTTATTTCAACCTTTATTAAGCATCATGAAAACTACAATGATATAAAGGAGGTACACATAAGCCCAGGCCGTAGAATGAACATCAAAAGACTTTGATGCCCAAACTAACGCAGGGCTATATACAACAAAAAAAAACAGTATCACAAAACGGCGCAAAAAATGAGATGGAGACAAGGTGTTTGAGAAACCAGCAAAGGAAACAAACGATATCATATGCCAACAAGGGGCTGATTATCTGAGCCCCAAGCCGGCTCTTGTCTAGCATTCCAGATCGTATAACTCGCTAGAAGAGCCAATTTGCTTATTTCTCTCACAAATGCCTTCTTTGGCTTGGAACCTACAGAGGAAAATACCTTGGCAATGTTTCCGACATTGTCAGGAGTAATGAGTCCTCTCGACCCAACTTC
>JXSR01S057716.1:0-14585 GCA_000969725.1 Ophiothrix spiculata | reverse complement strand
TGGGAAGCAATATGTGGGCAACCAACTTTATTCAAAGATATCTTGTAAGAAGACTTCTTAGGGTTTGTGCAATTTTAAGCAGTTTTTTTATTTTGTTCTAACCTTAATAATGAATTTTGAGTCGTTGCGTGACGTGAAATAAGATATATTTCTGTTTGACTTTAACTTAATTTGTTGTTGATGAATGTATTGAAGAATATATGGAAGGTGCGTTGCGACTGTTTTGGATACTATTTACTCAAGCGTCAAAGGTTTGTATGAAGGCTTTCGAAGTTCTTTGATAACAGGATTTCCCATTGTGCAGATGGAAAATGATACAAGCTGACAAAATCAATCATATCTCTGGTTTGCTTCAATGGATTTTCTTGAAATTTGCAACAACGATAGACGAAGGCATGAACTTTAAAGTGATATGTGTTTTAAGAAGATGATCAGACGAACTTCTGAGAAAATCAGCTTTGTTCCCATGCACAATGTTTATTGGGACACCCTGTATTAATTGTGTATAACGTACTGGTACATGTGCGATCAATAAATCATCGATTGCGATTTATTCTGCGTAGTTCAATAAGACCCGGACGCCTGATTATGGGGGACACTCAGTCTCATTACATCGGTAACTGCTAATCAAAATGGGCGTGTGATGTACACAATTAAAACGGATTTTAATGTCGTCAGCATTTGAGGTCAGCATTTTGAAAAACCACATCCACTGCACATCAAACTCTCAAAGAAATATGGAATACAATAATGCCATCAATATTCTATTTCCTCTACTCAGTCAAAGTGTACTACGGAGGAAGTGTGTCCAGACATGATTAAGTGTGATAAATGTATTTAGGTCATGATATGATGTTTGATATTTATTTTACCCATCGTTTCTTTTTGACAGCACATTTACGTAACTTGCATTTGCAAAATATTACGAATAAAATTTGTACCGAACATTTAAACGCGTCCGGTGTTATAATAATTATTATTCAAGGGTGAATTTTCTTCACGTGTTATCATTTTACAATAGATAACATGTTAAGGATCAGTAATGGAAATTGTTTGTTTGTTTGTTTGTTTGTTTTTTTGTTTTTTTTACATAATTAAAATGATACTGGGTTTATTTATGTCAACATAATGCTTTTATTTTAAAAGTTTAATTTTAGGAGCAGTTAGTATCCATTTTTGAGAGTTAATTATGAAGATGTTTAAAACTGTCCGTGCCCTTTGCAAAATGTACGATAATCATAAACCGATTTTATCAACATCACATCCGAGAGGTGCAAAAGTCGCGAATTTCAAAATTAAGTTTAATACAAGATTTAAATAATCATATTCTCAGCTTTCTTTTAGCACACTTTTCGTTCTACTGCAGAGGATAGTGGACAGCTCTGAGCAAGAGCTAGCTCGTACCCACAAGCATAGAAACCTCAAAGTTCAACACTTATACGTGCGTAAGTGATTTAAATGCGAGCACAAAATATTAAAATCTCTTGATTTTGGATTATAATCACACAGTAACCATGGTAACGTCCAACTCGCAGTGTCCACAATACAGGTGCATATATATAATTTGAATCCGTGCACATCTTCAAAAAGTGTAACAGTCAAGTAATGTTCTAAGCTTAACCACTTTTAAACATTTTTGCTTATGTTCTGTATATTTCTAGGTTGAACAAATAAACAAAAAAAACAGTATAATATCCTACGGGATAAAAGAACAAATTCGTGATTCACAACTACTTGGCGTTTTAGGTGTAAAATGAAGTAGAACTTATTAAGGTCTGTCTAAATAAGATGTACTGCGGTTAAGGCTATGTTTAGCCCAATTAAATGTCTCTTTCCATTACCCCTTTAGTCGTCAAAGTATAAACGCACCTTTAATAATAAAACATTATCTACATATATGTAATTATCATTCCTGTTGTAAGTATTCAATGCATAATAAGGTACGGTATAGTAATAAATTGTTATTTTTCTAGAACACTGAAAATAAATATATTACAATAGTAAATTCCGGATATCTTTCATGACTAACGCAAGCCATATGAACGTACACTGATTGATCAGTGTCCATGTTTCTTCAAGGCATTACGCGTTGAAGACAAGAAGGATTACTTTGCCATACATTAGTCAATACGTTGGATTTACCTCATTCTGTGCAGGTGCTCTGGGACTACTTTTATTCATTTCCACTACCTATATTATATCATATCATATTCCCGGGGAACTCTCTCACGTAAGGGGTTATCAGGCGCGTCAATGGATCCTAAAGACAATCTAAACACGTATTTTGTAAACTGAAATTTGCATTTCTAACAACTAATGTAAGTGAGTGAGATTTTTACCGTATAAGACAAGTATTTCTTTTTCTCCAAACCCTAAACAGTTATTATAAACAGTAAACGTAGAGTAATTACAGCTCGTTTAAGCCCTTAAATTGTTACCCAACTAGGCGTTGATGCCCGTCACCAATTACACTGACCTCCCCTCCCCGCCTCGGATAAATTTCAGTGTATGAAATATTGCATGACAAATCATACCAGATTACATATCTTTTAAAAAATCGTCATTCAGTCGACATCATTTCGATTACGTAAGTCTTACTGCAGCAACCGTTACACTTTATACACAGCGTAACGTGGGTTGCACAGTTTTCACCAGAAAAGACGAAGTAAATATTCCTATGGGAGACGATCTGACCTAAGGTTAGTGTCAACACGATTGCAGTTAGCGCAGTTATTTCAAATTGACCCCATGAGCCATGTGAATATAGTGTGGAACGGTTGCCGAGGATATTAATCAAAATAGAACTTATTTGCTTGTACTGTGTAACGTTACAGAAATATACCCCATCAACAAAAACATATCAAATATGCCCAATGTATTAGAAATGTCAAATGTTATTTTTCGGTATGGGTTATAATTGTGAATTCATATTCAAAACAAGGAAATGCTAATTTTTCTTGTTACATGTCAGAGCATACTTTTATTTTCTTAACTTTACAAACCCGGGGACCGCTCGGATACTAAAAGTGGTACTCATGTTCGTCAGAGCGCTTCAAAATTGTACCCTTAATGGCGTAATTATTCAATGAAAAATATACCTTTAAATGGCGCAAGAGGATGTAAATCGCAACCCAAACATAATTGTAATACCGTTTTCTTACAAATTAGGAAATTAAAACATATGTACAACTGAAATGTTTTCAATCATTTACATGGAGTCATGCTTATTTTTGTGTGTGCGTTTAGACAATTGTATGAAAAACATGCACAGCAGGATACTCAACTGAGTGACATAGAGTGAAAAGTGACCCTTAGTGGCAGAGGTAGCTTGCAAATTTACAACCCTAAATGACGAAATTTCCAAAAACGTAGATGCTACTGGTGGGTCAATATCAGACCCTATTACGCAATTTTGTATAATGAGCATGAGTTCCAATTGCCATAATATTTCGCAAAATAATGTCACCTTAGTATGTAATGATTGAGCACAGTCCACAGGGTATTACACGTTTAGGACGGGTAGGATTACTTTGCTATACCAAGTAAACTCTACTTTGTTTATTACTTTCTTCTTTCAATATATTCAGTGCAGGTGTTTTTGGACTACTTTGAGACATTCCTTAAATCTGCCTCGTATAATATTGCGGTCGTGTTTATCGAGTAGTGTCTCGGAAATTTATATTTGCCATCAACTCGGTTCTCAAAATCTGGCAATTTATGTCTACAAGTACATGTAACCTAACTAATTTATCAGAAAATATAGGCTCACATGTAATACATGTATGCATGTCATGTAAAAAATACTTCATACGTTTTCCAAGGAGAGAAGGGACAGGGAACATTCTTTTTTTGACATTGAAACGTTAGCTGAAACGTTAATAAAAAGTCGGCGAGACAGATATCAAATGTTAAATAAATACTATAAAGTGTTAAAAATGATGCGTTCCTGGTCACCCATGACTTGTGATTTATTTAGCTTATTGGGTTTGCTTTGGGTGGATATTAATACCCTCCAAACGATTTGGCTTAAATATGCTTACTTTTTCAGTTATGGCCATTTGTTGAATTACATTCGGGATCCTAAAATGTATTTCACATGTATAAGTATAGGAAAGCATGTGTGTCTTTTTCCCAAAACAGTTTTTTGACAAAATACACTTGAAAACGCTTTTAGATAGCCTAAGTCCTATTCCTTTATGTCATGCTGTTTTTACTATAAAAACATGTTATCATATTATAGTATTGCTTTAACAGTGTCAATCTGAGTCAGCTGCAAGATCATGTTCTTACAGTCAAACCCCAAAGTTTGGTTACTTACTCAGGTTAGTATACATTGCTCATTTTATGTTATCATCGTTATCATTATTCAGCAGTCTGTCCCCAACCATAACAATGTAGCTTATTCACACACGTAGAGCTATGAAGATGCATTTATATATATTTTATCCTAGTTTTTAAAAAATGCCAAAGATAGGTAAAAAAATGTAAAAATCCTACCGCTGCCATCAAAATTGCAATTTTTTGGCAAGTTTTCAAAAAATTAGATAAAAAATCAAAAATTTCAGTTAGGCTTGCCAGAAATTTTTAGGGCGAAATACAGATTTTGGCATTTTTTTGCCCAAATCGACATTTTTTGACAAAAACCGATATCACCAACATCTTCTTCTAAATATTTAACTTGTATATGGTTTATGTAAATAAGTATGAGAGTTAGAGTACAAAGACCGTTTATGCTAGTTGAAGGTATACCTCAGCCTTAGAATAAGAAACAAAGAAAGAAAGAAAAATTGTTATGCATTTTTATATTTGTTTGAAAAGGAAATCCATAATCCATTTGGCTATAAGCCTATTTAATGCTTGGTCAGAGTTTCCTAAAACTATTTTTATCCCCCAAATATTCTTCAAATAAAACAAATATTATCGTGTAAATTTACTTGAATAGGCAATATAATCGTAAGTTTAACGTTGTAATCCTCACCTCACGTTTAGGGAAAGTTACCTAAGTCAGCAATAATTGAGTGCTTTCCACAGGGCATTACACGTCGAAGACAAGGAGGATTAAGTTGCCGTATTTTGGTTATAACAAAGGATTTATGTCATTCTTCCTTTCAATATCTCATGCAGGTGCTCTAGGGCAAGTTTCAATCATACTGTACAGCAGTGTGTACATTCCGTAGTTATTTTGCAATATCTAAAAATTAAAGCATTAGCTTTTTTAAAACATTCTCTTTCAGAACTTTTCTTACGGTCAGGGGCGTAACGATTTGTCCATCCGGGGGGGGGGGGGGGGGGGGGGGGACAAGATGTTTCCCGATTTCTCTGTACTGGCTTTGAGAGGGTTAGGCTATTATGTGTGAGCGGCTTGTCACGAAGCCCTAAACGGCAGGTGTCCAGGCATGGGCGTTCCCTGACCTTTTCGTTAAAGAGGGGGGAGGGGTTGAAGAGTTTTTTGCCGACAAGCCCAAGTTGTTTGCCGACAACGAAAATAGAGTAACTGCTATATCTGCTATAAAGGTGTGTCTGAGGGTGATAACGATTTTGAAATTTGAAAACAGAAATCACCCAATTTTGTGCATAGATTGTGCTACTGGCTGCTTCATGTTTAGGGGGACAGGACACATTTACAAGTGTTTAATAATACATGTTGTTTTTTACAAAATGTCAAAATATTGTTTGCTATCAACCGGGTCTTTTAATGGTGAAACTTATCTTGCTTAAGTCTGCCAATATTGCATCGTGACGTCCAGGAAACCTTGGCTGATATTCCAACCTAAATGTCTCCTGCGCGTTTTACAAATGTCAAAGACGATACAGACGGTTTATATTGATTCACATACTAGTGATGTCCTAATAGCTAAACATAGGTGTAATTTTATCTTGGTTTAAAAGCCCGGGGGTTAAAGTATAATGCTGCAGGCATAGCATGACCATAGTTTTTCAAAACACCTCCTAGAGCTAAAATAAGCCAAAATATACCGTTTTTTCCCCATTCACCCCTAAATGGGAATTTTACAGTTACTAAACGGTGTCACCTGATTTTCCTTCTGCCCTAAAAAAACCCCTTTTTTTTCTTTGTCACGCTATGCGTGCATCATTATACTTGAGTGTCCTTCCGGGGTTTGAAAGCCTTTTATATAACGAGTGCCAAAAAAATAAATTGTTTGGTTATCCTCCAAAACTTTTTTGAGCATGTGCGGGCGGGCGGAATATTTTTTTTTTAGATTTTTTTTTTTCAAATATAAGTCAAAGCTACACCAAATTATGGTCTCTATAAAGATGGAAATAAGTCTACTTTACAGAAAAATCTCTTTATACAAGGTTAAAAACAGTATTAAAATATATTCAAAATGAAAACAATAACTTTAAAAATATTTTCAAAAGATCAAAATTCTCAAAGAAAAAACAAAACTTTTTTTTGGAAATCTGAAAATTAGGTGCGGTATACTTTTGTACAGTAAAAACTTTTTCCACTTTCGAAAAATAGGGGCGGGCTGAGGACAACCAAACAACTTTGTTGGCCTAATTCACTGCTTAATGTTGGTAAGCTGCAAATTTTTTCGGCCTAATTCAATGAGTGTACAAGTAGTTAGCTGTCCTAGACAAATTGACCTCTTGTTGACCTTTGACCTGTCGGTCGTGCCTTATCTATATGATTTGAAGTTTATATTTTAAGATTCCTCTTTAAAATACAGTCATTTTGATATGCGAACCTTCTAAATTAATTTGAATAATTATTATAAAACATTTATAATCTCTAGTAAGTCTTCTTTAAAATAGCATCCGATTTAACAACATTGTATATGTTACACTCTCATAAACTTAGAAATAAACCCGAGATCTGACCGAAATGTATTTCTCAATGCTTTTGAATAGGAGAAGGTTTTTGCCTAGCACGCAACGGTTTCGTGTAAAAACCACACAGCGAAGATAATGAGGCTGGATAATTGAACTGCACTAATCCCTAACAACAGGTGAGTCATGTTGTGTCAATGCAGATGAGTGGCATTCACTTTTAATAACAGAGTGACAATTCCGCAAAGTATTATAACTTCCCTGGGCGTAAGTCTGACTAACCAACGTGTCGCCGCTGCTTTCATGTTTAGGTAAAACATGACGGTATGCGATTTTCCATTTTTTCTTTTAATTACTTCTAATTTTCCAATAATCGTGAAATTTGCAAGATTTCATATTTTTACTATGTAGTTTGAAAATATTAAAAAATACATACATTTTTTGGACTTTAGCCGAAAATGGACTGAAAAGGTTGTTTCGCTCAATTGTAGTGTGGGAATACATTGACCACCTCTATATTATTAGGAAATACATAGGAATTATATATCAGATTTATAAGATAACAAAGACTTGTTGCACCAAATATTTGGTAGCTTATAAGAAGTATAGTTTGACCCTAAGTGACAATATTGATGTATGGTTGCTTCCTGAAATAGGTTCATATCCTTAGTATTACAAAGAGGTAGAGTCCACTCACCAGAAAGCCATTTTATCAAGAAATATATGACACGCTACATCGAAAGTTACATCATCGTGGCTAATGTTCAACTTTTATAAAATTACAAGTCCAGGAATTCACTCGAAAATGTTTTATGGTTTAAAAAGATATGGCATAAAACGTAATTTTTATACCTATTTTTCATTTCATATGTATTTACATAACAGCCTCATCCCCAGAAATGCATACTTTCTTTCGCCTCTGAAGAATATATTAGAAGAATTAGGATATGGAGGGGTATCTGAATTCTTATACGCCTGTCGTGGCGCAGGAAACAAATCGATAGCGCAAGCTGGCAAGTACATGTAAAACATCTTTCTTGCATCTATGATAAATGTATCTGTGGAAATGTCATTTCCATCTGTGTAATTCCAGCGGAACAGCTTCGAAACATGTCCTGATAGCCCAGGCAAAATAATTTGGCAAACATTTTCTTAGTATTTAGATGACAAATGATGATAATGTTATTTACTCTCATACATACCGGTATGGTGCACGGCGAAGCTGAATATTAATGTAAGCTATTTTTAATCCAAATTCAGATACGGGTATCAGAATTTTGATACGGGGTATCCAAATTCAGAATCGTATCCGAATTGTGAGTTCCGCCGAACTAGGAGACTACACCTTTAAACATATTTCTCATGTCTGCCAATATTGCATTGTGACGTCTAGGAAACCTTGGCTGATACTCCAACCTAAATGCCTCCTGCACGTTTTACAAATGTCAAAGACGATACAGACGGTTTATATTGATTCACGTACTAGTCTTAATCTTGCTAATAGCTAGAGATATATAGTTATTTGATTTTGGTTTGAAAGGCCTAGATACGAGTGTAAATGTAAATCACTGCTTGATGTTGGTAAGCTGTAAACATTGTATATTTTGTAGGTTTTTGTGTATCTCCTTCCAAACCCGATTTCTTGACAAGCTTTGAGCTCTGTAAGGCCAATTAAAGACAAGCGGATGTTCAATAATGTAATGTTGGCATGCAGTAACCTGATCATTACTTTTACAGACCCACAACCAACGAGTTCAACATAGTCAAGGTGTCAATATTTGAGAAAGAATACTTCCTCACGTAGCATTAAAAAATATATAGTTTACGGATTTTACAAATTGAAAGGAGGACATGAATGTTGTATTTCTTGGTGTCATCGATTTTTTTTCTTAAGGCGACTCACAGTTAAGAAAAATCAAAAGTATGCTCAATTTAAGCAAATGTTGGTTTTCAAATACTCAAATTGTCATGAATTGTAGCTTTCGATTGCTTTTTATCCCATCAAAATTGGACATCGAGATCAAAAGTTATGATTGATTGAGTACATCACGGCCAATTTGTATTTTTCCTATACAATTACATGCCATGTATTTCAAGGGGGTTATATTTATATTCTTATGCATTTTATTTTTTCTAACCCTGCTATATTTAACATTATTAAATTAAAAAAATAATTGCTGACAATCAGGAGCACTTATTGATGTTATTTAAATTGTATTAATTATATAAATTCAGTATATGTTCAAAAAAAAATTACAAAATAAGCACTAATTTGTCATAAAAAGCGCTTTCATTCTCAACGGTATGGTAGAAATACCTTGCAAATAACTTAAATCGCAATTTTCTCAAAAACTTGATTTACAGTACAAAAAACAAGATTTCTCAGCATCTGTATGTCCGAATGATGCCAAATTTGGACTGAAAGTGTATGTTAATATGCTCTATATCAATAAAGAGCCATTTTTTTTATTTAGTTCCCAGATTTAAAACAAAATGCATACTTAATTTGCAGTTTCCCGCCGAAACTGGATAGAGTGGTTCAAAAGGTCCGAAAAAACAATAAAATAACAAAAAAAAAATTGTATAAAGGGCTCTGTATTGACATGGAGCATGTTATTATCTTCCAAATAGAGTTTGTTTGATAGAAATATATATCTCATTTTGTTTTTCTGTAATATTTTTGTAACATGCTCAAAATCCAATATGGTCGCTGTCGCTGTTACCATAGCAACCGCGCACGCAGCGCCTGAAATAAATGTGGTATTGAATTGCCATTAAAAAATGACATATTTTCTCACTTTTTCCAAAAATACAAGCACATTTAAAAGAATGGTTTACGGTTTGTAACATACACCAGTCAAGGATTTTTTCCAGCTAAAAATATAGATGATGATAGAGGTGACCTTGGTGATCAAAACTGGATTATGAATTTTCCCTTTAAAATCTTTTAAACCACGACAGTTTCTCATTGTGTAATATAACACGCAGAAATCCACAGTAGTGATGTGCACACAAATCTGCCAAATTAGAAGAACCTGATTATTAATATTGTTGACTCGTTCTTTAAGACCCCTTCAGATTGTCAACTTTGATTGAGGAGAGTCGTATCAGTTTCTACGTGTTCTAGTGTCTTCTCTTGTCTCTTTAAATTGACATATCGATAATCACAAACAATTTTCTCATTAAGGTTACAGTCCTTTTTTTTGTGAGAAAGGCGTAGGAATGCTATGTTTACAGCAAGATTTTTAGGAAGTTTATGCCTACTTAAATATACCAAAAATATCAGAATTGTTGTCATCATACATATGGAGTAGTGTCTTGGATCATACATACAAATAGGTAGGTGTGCACATAGCGCTAAATTCAGAAACAAATCTGAAAAGTGACTAGAAACACTTGATTTAAGTATCAAAACAAAACTATCAAGCCTAGTTAAAGTCATGTCTGCTTGAATATGAGCTATGTGTCACTGTGTCTGTGTAGGTCAACGGTGTGAAATATCAACGTTCACCTACCATGTAATGTGTAAATGAAGTATCTTCCTATACACGTGTAGCCCTTTTCTATTCATAAATTATCCATTGTGTTTCTTTTGTTTAAAGTTTGTTGCCCTGACCGTTATTTTTAATAATGAGGTCTAGAGTCCGTTCTCTAACAAAGCATTTTGATAACGTTCTGTGCAGTGAAGTGAGACGAAATGGAGAATTAGAAACACTGATTCTAGTTTGACATCATCAACAATTATTATGCAGTCATGAAGTCAGCATTAAATTGACAACCTTGATATTTAAATCAAATAGGCCTATAAAATTAGATCCGAACCTGATGACAGCGTTTCACGTAACAATGGTAAAACATTTAAAAACAAATATCAAAATCATTCGAGCTCTGAGTTCGAAAGTACTTATTTGCATCTTAAACACCATCGGCTAAATATCACGTTCACGGTTCCGATTGTATTAAATAGCTATTTTTTAATTGGATATCCCTATGATAATTATCTCGTTTTGTTCATTTGCATAATAATTCATTGTTATATCAAATATGTACACAACAATGAATACGGGCAGCACAAAAAAAAAAAAAAACAAGGGAATCTACCATTAATTTTCAAACGCGATTCCAGCATATTAGCGATATTACCGATGCAAGAGCCCTTGGCTTACGTTTCACCAAAGGATGCCACATCATCATAACATGCAGTACATTTTATACACCTCGGCGTAACCCTGTATAATAGGGAAATGGTACCACAAGGAATGCGTTGGTCGATGTAATGAAATTTGTCACTTGTGTGTGGTGTTAGGGTATTAGAAAAGTGTTGTTAGACATATTTAACTTGGTTTGAAAATTCACCAGAGACGGTGTTTCAAAATAATGTTTTGTGGATATTTTGCTTATTAAATATTTTCAAATACATTTTTTACCCTGGCAAAGGCTTTGGCAGGGTTCTGTATCTCACATATTCTTGCTTCTTTCTTCTTCTTTTTCTGGCAACACTTTGAAGTTTCATATCTCTGGCATACAATGACCGATTTCAACCATTATTATGTTCTGAGCTGTCCGATTTCCAAAAATATCGGTCACGGATATCGGACAGAATACAAAATTGAACATAATAATGATAAAATTGGATGGATTTTTTCGCATGATACTCAAAGATATTGGTCTCACTATGAGTTTCAGAAATATCGAACTCGACGCTGCGCGTCTCGCACGATATTTCGTAAAACTCATAGCTCGACTAATATCTTTTTGTATCATGCTCAATCCATCCAATTTTTATATCAAACTTACATACATACATACATACATACATACATACATAACAAATATTTATATAGCGCTGCTACATAAAGATCGTAGCGCTGAAACTGACAAAGCAAAAACTATTTACAAAGAACAAAAAAAAACTTACATGGAAAATAAATGAGTTTTCAGACGTTTCTTAAAACAGCTAGAGTAGGTGACTCTCTGATGAAACAGGAACCTGATTCCAAAGGACAGGAGCAGAGTAGAAAAATGTCCTGCGTTCAGCAGACTGAAGCAATTTGAATGTTGAATGCACAGTCATACGTGTTGAATCAGATGCTGAGCGAAGACTACATTTTGAATTTGATCCTGTTTTCAACAGAGAGCCAATGTAGTTCCTTCAAACATGGGGTTGCATGATCTTGCTTATGAACTTGGCATACCATCTTCGCAGCCCAGTTCTGAATACGCTGAAGGTGTTGAATATCGGTCTTGTTTGCACCGTGAAGAAGCCCATTACCATAATCTAATTTGGAAAGGATGAGTGCACGGATAACAAGATGACAAGTTTCCTTGTCCAGAAACCTGCGTAGTCTAGAAATATTGCGAAGATGGTATGTCAGGTTGCAGCACAGGTTTTTCACATGAAGTGACAAAGACATTCCGGGATCAAAAATGACTCCCAAATTACGAATGTTCTCAGAACTTGAATGAAGGGACCAAGGTCACCTACCTCCCATTTATGTCACCTGACCCCTGACCCCTCAAAGGTCACGTAGGGGTCACGGGGTCAAAAACTTGATTTTCACAAAAAAAGTTTCAAATCATGTACATAACATGCTATGGTCATGGAATTTGGGGACATGGAACCTCTTGACATTGTCCATAAAAGCTATGGGATGACGAAAATACCTGGGGTCATGTTGGGGTCACAGAGGTCAAATAAAAAGGTCAAATTTTCAACTCTGTCCGATTTCAACGTTTGAGGTGTCAAATTGTTTGTCTTGGACCAACGATCAAAAGTGTCCATGGTGACTCCATTGTCTGACCCTTCCTTTGGGCTCAAAAGTCAAAAGAAAGGTATATGGAAAGGTCAAATTTTCAACTTATCTGATTTCAAAGGTTAATGTGTCAAATTGTTCGTCTTGGACCAGCGATCAAAAGTGTCAATGGTGACCCTGTTGTCCGACCTTTTCCTGGGGGTCAAATGTCAAAAGAAAGGTCAATTTTTCAACGTTGTTAAATTTCAAAGTTTTAGGTGTCAAATTATTTGTCTCGGACCAGCGATTAGAAGTGTCAATAGTGACCCCATTGTTCCATCTGTCCTTAGGTGTCAAAGGTAAATAGAAAGGTCAAATTTTCTACAATCATGAAAAATTAATATTTGCCAAGTCCCTGTCTCTCTAGAGACAGTAAAGTTCTAATATAAGGAAATAGGCTCATACGTGATGGTGATAAAATACACAAATGAAGGTTGAAACTTCTGCATCAAAAATTTTACTAACCTCGTTTGGAGGCCTTTCGCACAGATACCATCTGGCGTCGTCAGCAATGAGAGATGTTATGATGACTGAACGTCTCTGGAAAAACTGATGATGGTGACGTAACTTCCGACCGGAAGTTACCAGATACAGTTTCGATGTTAATATTGGACCCCAAACGGGATCCACTTCCACCCCCTTGTCTCTATTGAGGGCGGGCTTCCTCAGCTTGATGTAAATAGCTTCCAAGATTTTCCTTGCAAAGTCTTTAGATTCCCTGGCAAGAACTGTGACGTTGTTGGGGTCAAAGTGATGTTTTTTCAGTCTTAAGATGTTCAGACACTGCGGAATGGGAGGAAGATCTGGTGGTAATATGTTCCTTAATCCGCTTGCCGAGGGGTCTAGTAGATTCACCAATGTATGTCTTATGGCAGTCCTCACATTAAAGACAATAGACTGTCCCAGCGACTTGATCTTGGGGAGGTTTGTCCTTGGGCGCCACCAAGAGTTGTCTTAAAGTAAATCCGTTTGGGATCCAATATTAACATCGTAACTGTATCTGGTAACTTCCAGTCGAAAGATACGTCACCATCATCAGTGTTTCCAGAGATGTTCAGTCATCATAACATCTCTTATTGCTGACGACGCCAGATGGTATCTGTGCGAAAGGCCTCCAAACGAGGTTAGTAAAATTTATGATGCAGAAGTTTCAACCTTCATTTGTGTAGTAAAGTTCTAGTAATTTTTTAAATAATAGTTTGCAATATTTGATATTGAAAAAAATGTTGCGAGTCCTGGGTGCTGATGACGAACTCGCAATACCCAATGCCATTTCAAAATTACCTTTGACCTCACAGCTAAATTTAATAGAACAGAGGTCAAACTTTTAAATGCTGCAATTGAGCTGAAATTTAATATCGATGTACTTGCATCCTTGTCAACATAAACACATTTTAAAAATCATTTGTTATAGCTTCAAAAGGGGATCAAAGGTCACATTTTCTAAAATCATTAAAAATCAATATTTGCCAAGTATAAGGTGGCAAATTTATTCCCCACCTCAGGGACAGTAAAGTTCTAGTTATGTTTTGAATTTAATTTTAAATAGTGTGCCTATGCTCTGATATCTGATAATGGTTTCTGTTTCACCATTTATCTTGTACTTAGCTCTGTGTTGTTACTACGACCGTAGTATGGCTATAGCCGCATAGTAACCAAAATGAACCGGTGTAATGAAATACAGCGTCCGTGTGACTGAAATGTCCTAGCTACTACAGGGTGTCCCAATAAACATTGTGCATGGGAATAGAGCTGATTTTCTCAGAAGTTTTTCAGACTAGCTTCTTAAAACTTGTATCACTTTAAAGACCATGCCTTTGTTCATCACTATTGAAAATTTCAAGAAAATCCACCGATGCAAACCAGTGATATCGTTAATTTTGTCAGGATGTATCATTTTCCTTCTGCACAAGGAGAAACTCTATGGTGAAGCATTAAACAAAAATGTTGAAAGGATCTACACATCATTGACGCTAGACAATGGAGTATGAGCCTGATGAC
>JXSR01S057713.1:81165-96061 GCA_000969725.1 Ophiothrix spiculata | reverse complement strand
CGATTATTAATTTTATGCAATCAATAATCTCTGTTTTGCATTTAAGTACTTCTTCTCTTACAATCATGGTCGTTAATAAAATAATCCGATCCATCTTAAATTGAGTAATCCAAACATATTAAAAGTATATATATTTGTAATGTCATGACAAATAATTTGACCTGTCATTCGTTTAAATCGAAACTTGTTGAAAATTTGACCTAATTTCACGCTTGAGTGAATTTCGGTTTATATCTCCTTCAAGATATATAAAAGTATATATATTTGTAATCTACTCGACAAAACAATTCATTTGATATGCAACTCGACATATTTAGAGCATATTTGAAATTTGACCAAAAATTCAATCAAGCGTAACCACCGCTTACCATGCAAAATATTACTTAACAATTTGTCAAAATAATTTCTGTCCTTCAGTTACCTCAAAACCACCAATAACACAATTTTGCCAAAATATGACCTAAGTATTTCTTATTCTACAGTCTTCAATTATACTATAAACTTATTTAAAAGTAACCACAGTAAGCACATTTACTATATTAAACACCATTTTGGAATAAGAAATGCCAAAACGCAAAAATAAGAAAATTCCAAATTTAATTGTTGTACTCCATATTATATCAATATGGTGTCTCGAGTCTCCTTCAACACTGGCTTAACCCTTTTATACCCATGGGAGTGTTGAGCCACTTTGCCAATTTTTTCCTACACTTTTCCTGTGAATAGGCTGCAACAATTGGTACAACTGTAACAATAACATTACTATTTACTTCAGAAATTTGGTTAGGGGATCCTACTTTTCATCACTGCAGAATGGTGTAAAATGTAAAAAATGGCTCAACTCTCCTGTATCTCTCCTATATCAGTGCGCTGGGTAAACCAAGACATGGATAAAGGGATAAACTTTCCATTAAAATTTCTAGTTCGTAAAAATCAATATGATTTAGTTAAGCAGATATAAACAAAAACTCACTCAAGAGTGAAAAGAGGTCAATTTTTCAACAAGGTCCGATTTACACGAGACGTGTTACAACAAAAAATAGCCTGGGTAGACGAGGGTTAATTAAGTGCAAAATAGTGATTTTTGATTGCATAAAATCGATAATCAATACAGCCGTCTAAATCTCCATAAATGATACACTCGACTAATATAATAACATGTACCTAATATCCATTCAATACTGTTTTGCATTTAAAAGTTATAAAAAAAGTCAGACTTTTTAATTGCTAATATCTCAGAACAAGTATTATGTGACTTAAGTACTTTTTATTCTACACTCTGCAATCCCACTAGGCCTTGATCATTGTGGCTTTTAAGGACCTAGATGTGATTTATCAAAACGTCTTATTGTAAACGGTAGGGGATTTTCAGGAGAGGTGAGCCACCCCCATTGTCTCCAGAACTAGACGACACTCATCTGCCTAGTTCTTCCTACAGTTTTTTGTGTAATATCATTATCACTCCATATTTGTTTTACTATAAAAAAATAAATGCACTTCATGCGCTATACCTTCACAAGCGATTTGGACACGTTTTACCAAAGTTGGTTTTACCAAGAGATTGCATTTGTGATTTGGTAAATATGAGGAGAGTTGAGCCATTTAGCTAGGAGAGAGTTGACCATAGGAAATTCATGTGCTAGTTGACAAAAAATATTTTTGAGTAGAATTGAAGAGTGTAGAATAAGAAGAATGCAAAGGAGTATTGAATACATATTAGGTATATGTTATTGTATAATCAAATGTATTATTTATGGTAATTTAGAAGACTGTAACGATTATTAATTTTATGCAATCAATAATCTCTGTTTTGCATTTAAGTACTTCTTCTCTTACAATCATGGTCGTTAATAAAATAATCCGATCCATCTTAAATTGAGTAATCCAAACATATTAAAAGTATATATATTTGTAATGTCATGACAAATAATTTGACCTGTCATTCGTTTAAATCGAAACTTGTTGAAAATTTGACCTAATTTCACGCTTGAGTGAATTTCGGTTTATATCTCCTTCAAGATATATAAAAGTATATATATTTGTAATCTACTCGACAAAACAATTCATTTGATATGCAACTCGACATATTTAGAGCATATTTGAAATTTGACCAAAAATTCAATCAAGCGTAACCACCGCTTACCATGCAAAATATTACTTAACAATTTGTCAAAATAATTTCTGTCCTTCAGTTACCTCAAAACCACCAATAACACAATTTTGCCAAAATATGACCTAAGTATTTCTTATTCTACAGTCTTCAATTATACTATAAACTTATTTAAAAGTAACCACAGTAAGCACATTTACTATATTAAACACCATTTTGGAATAAGAAATGCCAAAACGCAAAAATAAGAAAATTCCAAATTTAATTGTTGTACTCCATATTATATCAATATGGTGTCTCGAGTCTCCTTCAACACTGGCTTAACCCTTTTATACCCATGGGAGTGTTGAGCCACTTTGCCAATTTTTTCCTACACTTTTCCTGTGAATAGGCTGCAACAATTGGTACAACTGTAACAATAACATTACTATTTACTTCAGAAATTTGGTTAGGGGATCCTACTTTTCATCACTGCAGAATGGTGTAAAATGTAAAAAATGGCTCAACTCTCCTGTATCTCTCCTATATCAGTGCGCTGGGTAAACCAAGACATGGATAAAGGGATAAACTTTCCATTAAAATTTCTAGTTCGTAAAAATCAATATGAAACATTATAGAAAATACTACCCATCAATAAAAACATGAAAATGTGAATATTGGTGAAAGATTATGCAAAAATTTAATACATTAAATATGATATATCAAATATTTTAAAACATATAATATTAAAAAATATTAAAATATCAATTCAGAAATGAAATCCAAATATTATATTATTTTATTTAAGTAGGCCTCAAATTATGGCGTAGGAGATGGAGTGGTAATCATTAATTAATATATTGATGTGTAAAAAATATTAACTTGTCGATATACCAAAACAGAAAAAATACAAATTGATATTGTGGGCCAGCCACATTATGTCATAGAAATTGATCGAAATCTACAATTAGGAGCGGTTTTAGAATGAAAGTATATTCACATACAATTAGTCTTAAGTAAAAATTGCCAGAAGAGTTACTTTGGGCAATCAATATCATTTAATATATAGAAAGTAGGGCTTAGACAATGGCATTAGATTTGATCATAAAAATAAATAACATGGGCTGTATCCTCGATTTATTGTGTCTACACAATTTAAAGGAAACACTTTAAGAAAATATTCCGTTGCTATGATTACAGGTGTGTTATTAGATGTAAAAACGGATTTGTATTATTGCTTGATACCCTTACGACAACTAATCTGAGTCATTCAAGATACTACTCTGTGTAGAAAATTTTGCAAGAGGAATATTTTAGAACAATTTGAACAACATCTGATACATTCCAACTTTTTAACCCTCATAAGTCTTGTTATGGCATGCCTCCTTTTCATAACAGGAACATATTGGAATAGTTTTGTGCAAGACTTGACCAATGTGACTAAACAATGTCTTTGTCATAACAAAACATTGTATTGGTAAATGCATTAACGTTTAGAAACATAAAGATTACGCACTTTTCACTCTGTAACTAAGAACATGCATCCCTACTTTGTCGATCGATGTTCGCACTCAAAATTGTTTTAGTATGAACGTATATTCAACGGTGGTATACTTAAGTAATAACCGCAAAAAAACCCCACTCTGTACCATCGATATAATTTTCTCAGCAGACGACTGGGTGGATATTAACATTATCATCAAACTTATCACAAAAATACTGGCTACATATGTGATCATATAGATATTATTTTTAAACAATCAAAAAACTAATATATGATAACGTTGTTTCAAATAGTGAGCTCAGAATTTGCAGTTTTTCATCAACTGTTGAAATGGTATGTGATAATGTACCGATATAATACGATAAAATAAACAAGCCGTCATTTAAATCAATTATTTCAATGTAATAAAAATGTTATCTATATTCGAAACGTATTTGATATTACTTAACATATACAATTTTGAGCTTTTATGAGCAGTTGCTGTGGCATTTAATTCTATTCAAATAAGCCATCTTGAATATTGATTGATGGCCATGGAATAGCTGGAGCAAATGGAATTTACGTTGTCAAGATTGGTATCAGATTGTCTGAATTTATCCTTCGTGATATATCACATGTAAGGATTTTGATAAAATGGGATAAGACTATAATTATAATTGATGTCCTTCTGAAAACCCTCTCTAACATAAGTTGGAAAAATGCAGGGTCCATTGAATTAATATCACTTTCATTTGTTAATTTAAAGTTAACAAATTGTATTCCCTACTATTTAAATAATGTAAAATCTGTATACTAAACAAGCATGATTTCGTTTACATTGTAAATGTAACATGAAGGAAACCTTTTTTACACTGGTGCGCGGAGGTTATAGTTCTCACATAACTCACGCGATACTCGTGAGCTCACGTGATTTGTCTGTTCTGTTGCTGTGTATCTTGATGATCAATTTGATTGGTTTGTTGTTCACGCACGGTGCGA
Organism: Ophiothrix spiculata; assembly: GCA_000969725.1. Lineage (NCBI taxonomy): Eukaryota > Metazoa > Echinodermata > Ophiuroidea > Amphilepidida > Ophiotrichidae > Ophiothrix > Ophiothrix spiculata. The sequence goes on along the minus strand of JXSR01S057713.1, from coordinate 91,490 downwards.
TTTGGTCCCGCCCAGAATGAAAAGGTTTTTTTTTCCAGATGACTCTAATCCGTTATATGCAGTATATTTCGAATATTGTAGATCATGGTGTTCTTCTCATGTTTTACATGTCGTCATGTGCTAAATATCTATCTTCTGTTAACACATCGTTTACTGCATGTTAAATGATAAAACTATATGTGAGGAAATCACTTTATTTCATTATTGATTAAAGTCATTAATTTGATAAAAAGATCTAAGGTTATTATAAAATCATATGTCATCAAATAAAAAGACACCCATAGTTAATGCTTATAATGATTTTAGGCTTTCAGTCGCCTAAAACAAGAATTGCTAGGTTCAAGATTCAAGATATCTATTTGTTTGTTGGAAATAGTGTTAATGTTCAAAGTCTGAATAAACGTACTGAAATACCTCAAATCATGACATAACATAAACACTAACACAATTACACACTAAGTTATAGACATCAAAAATAAACGAATGGATGAATGAGCTGGAGATCCAATCAAGCCCGAAAGTAGCCCATATAATATAGCAGAGGATTCAACCATCAGCATTCAACTAACACTCGCTGAGGACGGAGAAGGGTTTCTTTGAAAATATTACGGAAATAGTAAATTGGTATTTAGGTGTCGAAGATCTGTATTAGCTTTTCGACACGTATAATTCTCTTCATTCTCAATATACGAGCTATTTTTATACTAATATTTTGAAAAAAAGTTAACTATATAAACGTTTAATCAATATTTTAAGCTATATGTACTATACGTCTTATAACAACTGTCAACACTCAAGCAGGTCGGACTTGTTTCATTAGCAAAACATGGCAAAGTAGAAGGTCAGACACTGTGTCTAATCATAGTCAAGGTGTAGATGCTGAATATGATTCGTTACCATCATACAGTTAATGAGTCTTAACATCCTCTTATCACGTATCAGGGTTCTGTTGCTAAATAGCTGTAATATATGAAGAATTGACTTGCGAAACGGCTTGTATCCAATTTGCACTTTTTGAGAAAAGGGCAAAAAACTGCTAGGACATCAAATTGTGTCGAAAAATTCCTTATAATGATTTTCGTAATTCTGTACGAATGTGTCTTTAAAATTAAGGTGTAATTTAGATATTCATCAAATAGTTTTGTTTTATTGACTTGATATTTTGCTGAAAACGGATGTAAGCCGTTTTGCAGGGAAACTCATCAAATTTAAAATTAGGAACCACCTATCTTCCAAATGTTTGCAAAAATTATTCTTCAATTCTTCATTAGGCTATGATGTACTTTATAAATACCAAATTTCAACATCAGGTCATGTTTAATAAAAATGTTACAATATATGGGCATTATGCCCTTTCATGCCCAAATTAGGTCATACAATGTCCATATTTGGGCATAAAAGTAACATTTTCGAGATTTTAATCCACTTAATGTCATTTTTCCAACATTTTGTTTTGCCAGGATGATGCAAAAGTTGAAGGTCTGTAAGAATCTAGCAGCTATACAAACATCTTTTCGCAACAATGCATTATTAAAAAAAAACATTTTACCCGCCAAATTAAGTGGAATGAATTCAATTGTTACAAAAACAGCACGAGGAGAAAAGGGTTAATCTTAAATCAAATCCTACTACGAAATAGCTTTTGATACGAAACACAAAGAAGCGTGTGTGTATTTTAGCATTTGACTGAAACCTAGCTTATAATATGCTCTTCTATTCAAATTAGCAATCTTAAATATTGATTGATGGCCTTGCATTCGTAATGTAAGTAGGTTTCACTTTGTCAAGATTCTTATCAGACTTATCTTATTTATCATTCGTGATATATTATATTTTACAGGGTTGATAAAACTGTATAAAAAAGTTCTGTATCTTGCTGAAATCTCACGACATCTCACGAAATAGGATAAATGTAGTTGGACAAAAGAATTCGGTAAATACCATTAATGCCATACACATGAGTTTACTGATTTAGTATGTGTGCATTGAAGTGGATATATAATGAATACCTTAAAGGTATGTACCGTATTATGATCTTGCGAAAAATCTAATATCAATATGCATGTTTTCCATACTGGAAAAAGGTGTCATCACCTATGTACGAACTGTGAAGCTCGGTTTGGTTACTTAGTAACTTACAATTCTGACTACCAGAGTTCAAAAAAAAAAATGTGAGACCTGGTCAGGTCCCCGGTCAGGTTTTGAGACTTGCAAAATAGGGTTTCAGATAGGGTTTCATTCCACTCATTTTCTGCAAACTATCCGATTTTGTTCAAACTGGACTCAAACTGTTCCTCTTGCAAAAGTGTCTACACAAAGTGATAGTTTGAAGTGTGTCAGGTCAATTGTTGCCATGGTAGCAGGTAAAACCAAAATCCATATTAACCATTGCATTGGTGCCTGTAGCACAAAGTTTTCCTTGACCTGTAACCATGCAAAAACTGATCTTATGCACTTTAAACTATTACTTTGTGCAGACAGTTTTGCAAGACGAATAGTTTGAGACCATTCTGAACATAATCGGAGACTTTTAAAACTCCCATAGGGCCAGTTCCGTGACCTCTGATACGAACTTTCACATTTTTGGCTATAACTCCATAACCATATTTCAGATATAGGTAAAAGTATACTTTTTCTGCTTCCTTGTGATGAGAGGAACATGTTGGTGTGGTTTTGAACAAAATTTGACCAATTTTGAAATATCACCCCTTGTTTTGGTAGCCATTTTGTCTTGGATTTCTCAAAATGCTCAATGATGCGGATTTTGCATCATTCAGTTCTGGAATCTATGGGTCTCAAAGACTAAGAATCAGTCAAGAACAATTGTGCAGACTCCATTTTGCAGTCAAGCCCAATATCAAGGTTTTTCCCACAGACTACCTATAACCAAAATAGAAAGATTTTCCCGCAAACGGACAGCAAAATAATGTAAAATAGTCTACTTAAATGCTTTTTGTTACTTATTTATGTCACAGCCCGCCCCTGAGTAGACTAGGGTAAAATTCAATAATGCGCACATCATGAGATAGAAAATAACAAAAAAAAAAAAAAAAACCTATTATATTCAAGATTATAGATTATGGATATTCTGTCAAAACATGTTGATGTTCTAAATACGTCACTTATTAATAAACTTATTAAAACCTACAATGTTTTCAGCAAAAACACATCCTTCTTTAAGATACACACGAGTGACTCTTGATGACGAGATTTAAGATTCCTTTGGGATTCTACCTAAAATATACCCTTTCATCTAAACAAAATATTCATCACATCTTAAAATGAAATGTCAAAAGTTAATATAAAAGTAATTATACTTTTCTTTACCTTGTATAGAACCATCTAATGGGATATTGGCAGGGCGTCATAATGGTGTATTTTATAAGACATCTCCAATGAGTTATTCTCTTCTAGCCCAAGGGAATCAGTATTGATTGAGGGAATGTTGTTTGTCATCTCTTTAACAAAGATTAGTCTGTTAAATAATAAAGCGAAAAACATTTGTTAAAGTCACTGGTTATTATATATTATTCATGTTATTTTTCATTCTTTACTTTTCGCATTAATTTAGATTTTATCTATTTTTAGTCTCTTTTACCTTAGTTATATTTTCAATAAGAACACTTTCGAGTTTTTTTTTTAAATCGAAAGTGTTCTTTATTAAAATATGTTTTGATCTATTTTTCTAATCTAATACACAATATACATATCTTTTATTTTGTGTGACTAATGAATCTAGTTTCCAAAACTAACCTTAAAGAACTACTATAAGAAGATTTTGATAAGAAATTGTTTTGTATAAAAACAGACTGAAGGAAATTGCACTATCTAAAAGCGTTTTCAAGTGTATTTTGTTAAAGTTGGGCTTAATAAGTTAAATCAAAGTGAATTTCATGTAAACGAAATCAAACAAGGAGAAATAGGCCGGTGATGGAAAATACAATTTCAACGATCAATTCATTCCATTATATTTAAAGGTTGCCTAATTTTGAGGATGATTTGACCATCTTGTACCCACTTTTAAAACCATTGTTTTGCGAAACTGCGTTTTTAGACCATGATGAGTTCGTAAACAGCACGCTGTACGTAAATTTGTAGCCGTTCATACGCCGTTCGACAAACAGTGACCATAGTCAAAGGCAAAAGGAAAAGTCCAATACGCTTCATTTAAAATGTGATTTTTTAACAATAATCTTTTGGATATCCAGACAGAGTATAATTTATGAATGTTAAAAGGGGTTGATCCCCTATATTAGATGCATAACACAAGAAAGAACGTGCTATGAAAGAGACTTAAAAATGTTATTTGCAGAAGTTGACGATTAACCACACAATCGACAACGACACTGTAAGAAATGTCAGAAGTTCAAGTCTATTTTAACCGTAATATAAGGGTAATGCGTTACTTAAACGGTGCAACATCCATTAATGTTCGTAAAGCGTATTGCGATTTTAATATCTAAAGTATTGTATTATTTTGATACCAACCAGATTGTATATATTGTTCTTATATTTATATTTATGAATAATATACCGATTTGAACTTGCGCTTTCGTGCGGCAAACCACTACAATAATGGTCAAACAGTTGCTATGGCAGCACATGCCCTGTAGCTTTATATAACGATAATATGATTGTGTTGGTGGGGTCTCGGGTTAGAATCGAGGGATGTTGTCATAACGTAGGGTTAAGAGCTGTTAAGGAAACCTAAATATGGCTTTGCACTAACCCTATAGCGCAATCAAATACCAAAATATACCATTCCACAAAGTTAAGAAAATCGACAAGTTCAAATATTGCAAACCCCGGTGTTGGTTATAATCATGAAATAAAAAGACCCTACAGCATTCACAAAGTGCTTTATATAACAGTTTTAAGATGCTGCTGCTAAAACTCTGCCGTCAGGAAATGTATAATAATATTGCTTTGACTAGCAGTCGCTAGCCAACCACGCACCTATTGCTCCCATACAAGTGCGTGCTCAGTGGCATGATAATTGGATTTGTAGGTGATGGGGTCCCGGGGTTTGAATCAACATTTGTATCTTGCGGATTTCAGAGGATTTTGACTTGCAATTCAGAGTTACGGTTATCCAGCGTTTTTATCATTATTAATATCAGGAAAAAATAACTTACTTATGTAACTAGATGCCTAGAGCACAGGTATGAAAAAAAAAACAGTACAAGATTCATTGTCGAGGTAAATCTATACAAAAAAAAACATGTAGCATCATGCATTGCTTGAAGTCAGAGCAGATATATGTGGCTATCCAGCCCGTATGAGCCGTAAGTGTTAAACAATTCATTTTGCGCTTCAGGTGAAAATACATGTCAAGGGTGTAATTTGCAGAAATTTTCACAATTCTTGTGCTTACTACATAATACCAGCAAACGTTCCATTTCAAGAAAATGATAGGAAGTATGAAACAAATCTGTATATTTTTAAGACAATCAACAGTTTATCTAAGTTATATTTTTTACTCCCTGGAAAACCTTGACGGACCATAACTTGACGTCAGGAAAGCAAGTGAAGTTCATTGAGGTGTCGTTTTAATCCGTATAACATGTTTTTTGCAAATATTTTAAAAAGTGAAAATATTAAGAAACTGTATTAACTGCTGGTATAAGATGGACGGTCACATACAGTATACTTTATTATATATGGTGACACTCCCACGGTAGTAAAGAGGATATTGGAAAAGATCAAATATTCAAAATAACATCAAAGAAAAGCAGAAACAGCTGTAGGTGAGCATTTTTTAATTGCTGACTGCTCAAATGTTGGATACAAAAGAGAAACTACTTTATATGCTGGTAAAATTTACATCATTTGTGACCATTCATTCCAAATCAGCCATAAATGCAGGTTTTAGTAGTTTCCCCTTTTTTAAACACTGGCAAAGTCTATGTATTAAGGATTAAAATGACACCTCATTGATCTTCACTAGGTGTCCAGAAAACAAATTGGGTCTATCAAAGGGAGTCAGGGAGTAAAATGTGAAACTGAGATAAACGCGTTCAAAGATAAGTAAATCATACATTTTCAGTTCATTGTCCTCGGACTATACAGATATCTTTTATATTTCGCATCATTTTTAAATGACATTTTGCAGGTGTTTAAAAGCAAAAATACGATTGCGAATTTGTCAAAAATCAATGTGGGGAAGTTTTGACCTATGCATGTAAGGTCAATTTAGGTCTAACCAACATTAATCTAAACATGGTTCGAGAATACGACTCAGGAAATGGAAATTTGCAAAAAGTACATATTACAATCTCAATACCAATAGGATTAGCGCATAAAAAAACCCTCCATTTCGCGCTACAGGTGAAAATACATGTCAAGGTCGTTATTTGCCGAAATTGATTTTTTTGACATATTCAAAATTCTTGCGTTTACTGCATAATACCAGCAATGTTTCATTTCAAGAAAGTGATAGGAAATAGGAAATAAATCTGCATATTTTAAGACAATCAACAGACAATATAGGGCTTACTGATCTTTGAACACGTTTATCTCAGTTATATGTTTTACTCTCTGGCAGCCTTTGACGGATGATAGCTTGAATTCTGGAAATCGCGTGAAGTTCATTAAGGTTTCATTTTAATCCTTAAAGCATGGTCTTTGCAAAAGTGTTTAGAAAAGTGAAAATGACAAAAGGTGGCATTTACGGCTGGTTTTGGATGGACGGTCACATATTATAAAAACGTATTATTATTCATTATGATATATACCTTGAATAATCGTTGTAATCATCAAAGTACTGTGTTCTAACTATTATATAGCGTAGGCCTATCTTCACGTATTAAAAATGGTATACAGTCATCACTTGTTAAAATAATACAATCAGTGTAATTGATGACATGAAGAAATCTATTTTGATTAGGGACATACTACTAATAAAAATACTTATAGGTAAGTAGTGCATATCTATTACATGAACACATTTCAGTAAGTGGCTGTCTAGCCCGTATGAGCCGTGAATGCCAGAAACTTAATTTTGCGCTACAGCTGCAAATAAATGTCAAGGTCGTAATTTGCCGAAATTTATTTTTTAAGGTGTCATTTTAATGCCTAAAAATGGTCTTCGCATGGTCTATGCAAATAACTAAACAAACTGAAATGACAAGAGGTGGCATTTACGGCTGGTTTGGGATGGACGATCACATATGTATTTATGTAAGTTTTAAATGTCTTTATTTACTAGACAACTTTTTAAATGTTTACAAAGCGTTTAGCTAAAGCATATTTCAACTTAACGCATCTTAGGTCTAACCAACGTTTAGTTGAACATTGTTCGGGAATATGCCCCTTTTCGTTCAAAATTCTCCGTAATATAGAAACTTAGGAGTATATTATATACCTAACATGGCTAGACAACAACAAGTCAAACTGCAAAGCATTGGGATTAGATTCCATTGTTGATATGATGCAGACGAGCAAAAAATGACAGGGCTTGATGGGGACTTCTGGTAGAAAGGTACCTATCTCCGGAAGTAATCGTTTTGGGAAGACAGCTTTAAGTCAAGTAAGTCAAGGCTTGGGTATTAAGTTTTTAAGTATAATCTTTATGTTGATTAGATTGCTAGCAATTACCCGAAAGCAACAAAAGGCAATAAAGACAATATTAAATCGATATAATTACGTCAGGGAAAATATACATCTGACTCATTTCATCGGACTCCTCTGGCCTAATGTAAAGATATGACGCAGAACACATTGCAGACGAATACTTTCCTTAGCTGGTAATATTTGTGTTCAACTTTCACCTGCCAAACAACTGGCGAGTAGGATATCCGTACGTAGTCGTTCAAGGAAGGACGCTGATTATCTCTTTTTTTTCAAAGGATATTTTTGTTTTATGTTACAAGGTCTAAATCTGTATTTTAACCCTTGTCCTCCTGAACTCTTTTTGTAACACGAACTCCGAAGGGGTTGTTCTTGCACCCCCCCCCCCTAATATTTTAGAAAGGAACAATATATGAACCTGTTTTTAATACATATGTATAATCTTCTACTATCCAACAATACGGAATCAATAAAATCGACTATGTCGTTACGTAATTATGACGGCAAAAGTACTTTCGATTCGGAAAATTATGGAAAAATGGCCAATTTGGCAAAAATCAAAATAATTTGCTATAAAATTCCTAAATATCGAAATTTCATCGTATTTTTGTTTGTTTGTTTGGTTAGTTGTTTTTTGCTAATAAGGCACGTCTTGTAATTTTGAGTATTATAGCATGCATTATTTTTTTTCAAAATGGTAACCAAAAAATTACCAGTATTTCACCAATCCCAAAAACCACAATTTAATGGCCTCCCACCTTAGATAGTACGCCCCCCCCCCCCTAATTTTGTCATCGAAATGACCGCAAAGGATGTAAAATAGATTACTCAAATACCTGGGTTGGTTGTTTTTGCGTTATTATGTAGCGAAAAAATAAAATTCAACAACCCCCCCCCCCTTCGGACGACGAGGGTTAAGAAATATACTATAAAATTATACTATGCATTGAAAACGTTGTTTATATATTGCTTATGAATGTTCTTTTTCATTTGTAATGTATTTTCATGTTAGAACATTGCATTTAACTTGGCTAAACACTGCTAAATGTGGGTTTCAAACAATGCTTGGATCCTATTCAAATGAGCTCTTAATGAGCAATTTATTTTTTAGTTGTGGCGATCAATATAAGAAGAACTACACAACACAGCACGATGACGAATATAAAATGTTCTAACAATATATATGTGACAATTGGCAAGTGTCGCTTAATCGTTCGCTTCCAGGGTTACGTGATGTTTTCCGTAGAAATGTATGTCTTATTTGACCTCATGAGACCAAACGACACATTCTATAACGTGGAGCGTGTTTTACCCAGAACTACCGCAACATTTTTAGCAAACCTTTTAAAGAAGTGTTGTCGCTTTCTTTTGACTTAAATATATTAAGTCCCGAACCGTAATTTATTTGCCAAACGCAAAGACCAAATTTGACCTCACTCAAAGAAAAAAAATTACTGTAGAAATTACATAAATGTTCACATATTTCAATTATTTTGGATTTAAGGATGTTTATTTATTTATTCATCTATATGCAACATTGTTTTGAATTATGATCTATTTGGACGAGTTTATGTGCCTTTTGAAATGTTTGTTTCGAATTCATGAATATTCGAAACGACAGTCTGTGCTGATTTTCTATGCTAAGCCACTGAGCAACTTTTCTCGTACCTGAGTATTGGCTGCTTAGCCAATTGTAATAATTTGTCGCTTTTTGGCTATTGGTACATTTTTTGTTCCCGCTAGTTGTATTATATTTTTTTTGCTCAGCAAGCGCCATGAGCGTTCTTGTAGCAGATGATAAATGTCCACTATTATTGTTATACGGGGGTTCAGTTAAAAAACGCATTGGGAAGAACTATTACAAGCATTGGCAAATTGAAAAAACAAATCAAATCGAAATTGTATTTCTTTAGCAACAACTTACGATGATGGATATACAGATAAATTTAATTCCCTTACACTAGTACTTTCTTGTTACCAATTGCGATGACCCTTATATTGTGGTGATTTTAAGTGTTTAACTTCTAAATAGTTTTTGATTGTTTGCTTTATTTCCCGAGACACTTTCCTGGAAGTGGTAGGAGGAAGAAACAACGGCATCAAGATACAAATGACGCACTTCACGTTGTTTCAAGGTTATACCGTATGTCATAACACAAATCTGTCAAAACTACACTTGGGAATGCAATGGTCAAATAGATTTCATCAACCGTTGTTTAAAATCATGTCTCATGGGTTGAAATTTCTATTTGCTTGCTCCTAAAAATGATACAATATCTTTATTTTTACGAGAAGCTTTGAAGCTTCAATATTTCTCAAGGACAATTTTTTTTTTAATTGGTGCCATTTATTGTTTATTACATGATCGTGTTTGGTTTTTCTACATTACTTTGCTATATTAAGCTTTCTTATTATGGCTCCGCTGAATATGGCTATATCTCAATTAATACTACGAAATATATATTTTCTTATAATGTTTATCTTCGTATATCCTCTATATCTAATTCTAGGAAAGTGTGTTTCGTCATGCTTGTAATATGAAAACTTCAAACCTAGCCCCTTTGTGTGCATATCGAAGTGACAAAGACGTAATTGGATATTTGAAGGAACAATAAGGCCCGGTGCAGACTCCACTATCGTAAAGAATATTTTGCTCAGAATATTCTATGCTGACGACAAAATGACGTAGGTTATCGAATAAAACAGCTTTATGCGATGACCTACGTCAAGTTGAGTGTGCTTGAAATTCCCTTGGA
>JXSR01S057713.1:41580-64051 GCA_000969725.1 Ophiothrix spiculata | reverse complement strand
TAAAATAATGTATTAATCTACAAGGTAAAAGACTATAATAGAATCTAATTTGTTTACATTATTTATTTAAATGTAATAACCTGTAGAATTAAGACATCCATCATTACGAATTCCTTGTATGTATAATCATCTGTATTCTTACAATTCCTCATTGAACATAAGAAGATCTGGAATAAAAATGGTAAACAAATCCTAACGCTGCACCGTTATTTAGTCGATTCCCAATTCTATCATTCAGATATGCAGAGGATTTAGATAAATATCACAGATTAAATATCGTTATATTATCTCCCTATCATTAAGCCTTTGACTTTAATTGCTTCCAGCAATGGTTCATTCTTCTTTGATATCGCTCTTAAGATTAATCTCAATCGGTAGAGAATCATCATAGTGTCACTGCCTTGTTTTATATCACTTCAATTTTTTGTGATTTTGTGAATAAAGAGGGAGAGTTATTTTGTGAATAAAGAGGGGAGTTATTTTGTTATGCTGCTAAACAAAACTGCTACAACTCGTTGATATAATTGAGACTTTTTAAATGAAATTAAGAGCGGGAACCTAAATCTATGTAGATTACAGAATGTATGCTTGAAAAAACATAAACATGGCTTGAGTTGGGTAGCTTAAATACCTTTTATTCATTTCCATTGTTTGTATTAGATGAATACTGTGAAATTCTTATCAATAGTCAAAATAAAAGTACATTTTTGACACTCTACTTCTTATGTATGCTTAAATTCAAGATACTTTACCAAGTGCAAAGTGCCAATATGCAATAACAAATCAACTAACAAGGACCGTCCCCTTAAATATTTTAAACAATTGACAACAACGACTGACTGGACGACTAATCTTGAAATGAACATCAAGCCCCGCATCGGAAAGTAAAGGCGGCTCGTCGTATCAAACTTGATTCCAAAGTACAATTACAATTAAAGTGTATTGGAACATAATCTAACTTGTGTAATTTATTTTGTTATTTTAATAGTTTATAGCATTACTTACTGACCAGATCGTTGTTTGCATAATTCGGGAGAAAAAGTTTTCGCCCGATGTCTACCTAAAAAAACACCAACAAAATATTGTTTTTTCTGATAGTAAAAACGTGACCAAGAATTGGGTCAGACGCTTTCCATGATCTCAAACGTTTTGATTTAATACATTATTTTTTTATCAGCCTTGACGTTATCTTACTTGTCTGAAGAAATTAAAGCTAAGTGCAACTGACTGCACAAGGACTTTAAGTATTCATGACTTCGTCTACTCTTCACATTTAATACTGGAAATCCATTCTTCCGTTATTTATGAAGTTATTCGTCTCAATTAAAACAAGCGTATCACTTTGGAACTTTAAAATAGTTAAGGTTGTGGACCACAAACAAGGCATGTGCCAAATTTTATAAACATGTTACTGAAACATTGAATAAAAAGTGGTAAAATTACTTAAAAGGTCTACACAAGCGAAATAATATATCCCTGATTTGTATTTTATCAAATAAACATTCAGCCGCTCTTGGTAACTAAACCTTGAAGAACCATTACTTAAAAAGTACAAGGAATTTATTGTGCACTATGCCTCCCTAATTTGTAATTCCACTTGGCCTTGGTCATTGTGGCTTTTAAGGACATAAAGGAGATTTATCAAAACGTCTTACTGACAATAAAGATACAAAAGAAAATTAAAGGTTAACGGTATATTTGTGCGCTGGGTATGCCCATACATGGAGAAAGAGATCAGCTTTCCATGAAAAAATCTAGTTCGTAAAAATCAATATGATATGTTTGTTTGTTTATTATTCGGATATGCCAGATAAAAAGTACAACAAAGTTACATAGTATACAAAATATAGAAAACGTGAAATACATTTGAAAAAGCAGCATACATTTGAAAAAAGAACATGGCCAACATTCAACACAATGCCATCAATAGACGAACACGAGGACAAAGCTGACAATCCAGGATTACCCATTAAGCCTGACAATATAAGCAAGCTTATTTCCAATGGGGTCCATGGGAAGAGAAAAAAGATGAATGGAGATCAGACAAACAACAAATGATGGAGGGCCAATATTACACAATGAAATCAGACAACTCCTGTTGGAGAGATGTATTTGCAAGATGGCGCTTGACATTTTGCTTAAAAGCATGCTTATTGGGTAATCCCTTGATGTTAGATGGGAGAGCATTCCAATCTAAGATGGCATTGTAGTAGAATGTGGTGGAAGCGATTCCTTTTACCCTTGGCACAATAAAACTGTTATTACTTGATCTAGTTCTATGAGAATGTACTGTATGTGCCCTGCTGAAGTTTTGATGAAGGTAAGATGGACCTTGAAGGTAAAAAATATTGAAAGCATGATTAAGCCTCAGTTGTTTGACTCTGTCATTAAATTTCAGAATGTTCAGCTGATCAAGTTCCTGTTGACCAATATGATCTCTTTGAGAGAGATTTAAGACAAAACGAGCAATTTTATTTTGAGTAATTTGCAATTTATTTTTGTGCTGCTGTGTTAAGTTACTGTACCAAGATGTGCAGCAATAATCCATGTGGCATTGAATTAAGGCTGAGCTAAGATTTTTGCGCAATTTTTGGTTGAGTATGTGAGCATGCCTGTAAAGAAATTTAAGCCGACTGGAAGATTTTTTAATGACAGAGTTAAACATGGTTTCTCCAGAAAGTGTGTTATCCATCGAGACACCAAGATAATTGATGTTGTTTTGGGCTTCAATGTAATGGCCATCATAGGCAACAGAAAAATTCGGAGCTTGCCTAAGTTTAGTTTTAGTTCCAAATAAGATACACTCTGTTTTGCCAACGTGGAGTGACAATTTATTGTTCACAAGCCATTGTGAAACATTTATAGCCATTGTATGAAACATTTATAGAATATACTACTCATCAACAACAACTTGAAAATGTGAATATTGGTGAAAGATTATGCAAAAATTTAAAATGAAAATAAAATCCAAATATTATTTTGCACTCATTCTATTTTAGTAGGTCTCAAGTTATGGCGTAGGAAATGGAGTGGTAATCATTTATTAATATATTGACGTATAAAAAACATTAACATGTCGATATACCAAAACAGAAAAAATACAAATTGGTATTGTGGGCCAGCCACATTTTGCAATAAATAATTGATCGAAATCTACAATTAGGGGCGTTTTTAGAATGAAAGTATATGTGGATCGTCATATCGAAAGGTACCTTAATACCGGCATAATACATTACGAGATACGGGCCATTGAAGCTAAGCATAACGTCCAAGGTCGAATTTCTAATTTCATCAGAAAGGTTATCATTGAAGTGTATTCTATTATATTAATCAGGTTCCAACATCCAAAACATAAGAAAAATGTATTAAAAACCAAGCTAAAAATCCTCTCTCCATTCAAGATTTACTAAGTACAAAAACCTTAACCTCGATTTTCTCAGAACTATAGTTTTCTGAAGCAGCCCGGTGCCTTTTACCAATTTGGGTGTAACTTCGCAACCGAACATCCAATAATCAAAATCAAGGTGTCATTTTAAAGCTTAAAATCTCAGCTTTCAGATGAGACTTAAAAATCAATTTTGATTTTGCCTACCTTAAGTTACCTTTCGATATGACGGGTCACATATTCACAAACAATTAGTCTTAAGTAAAAATTGCCAGAAGAGTCACTTTGGGCAATCCATATCATTTAATATATAGAAAGTAGGGCTTAGACAATGGCATCAGATTTGATCATAAAAATAAATAACATGGGCTGTATCCTCGATTTATTTTGTTTACACAATTTAAAATATTCCGTTGCTATGATTACAGGTGTGTTATTGGATGTAAAAACGGATTTGTATTATTGCTTGATACCTTTACGACAACTAGTCTGAGTCATTCAAGATTTTACTTTGTGTAGAGAATTTCGCAAGAGGAATATTTTAGAACAATTTGAACAACATCTGATACCTTCCAACTTTTTAACACTCATAAGTCTTGTTATGGCATGCCTCTTTTTCATAACAGGAACATATTAGGATGGTTTTGTGCAAGACTTGACCAATGTGACTAAATAATGTCTTTGTCATAACAAAACATTGCATTGGTAAATGCATTAACGTTTAGAAACATAAAGATTACGCATTTTTCACTCTGTAACTAAGAAAATGCATCCCTACTTTATTGATCGATGTCCGCACTCAAAATTGTTTTAGTATGTACGTATATTTAACGGTGGTATAGTTTAGAAATAACCACAAAACAAACTACTCTGTACCATCGATATAATTTTCTCAGTCGACTAGTTTATCGCAAAAATACTGGATACATATGTGATCATATAGATATTATTTTTAAAGGTACGAGGAATCCACATGCTCAGGAAAATGTGAATCCTAACTATTTTTCAATCATGAAAAGATAAATAGTTTCCACTGCCATTGCGGGGACTCGAACCATGGATTATGGCGGGTGTAAGTCATGCATTACGAAACGAGAGATCTACCACTGAGCTATCAAGGCAGCGTTGAGATGGTAAACTAAAACATAAACATTAGAATGCCGTTTTTTTCTTTTGTTTACATAACATTTTTGCCTCATTGGAATGCTCAATCTGTAAGTAAATTATTCGAATGCGTATATCAGACAAAATGTAGATAATGTAGATACTAAAACCAGGCTATTCACAGCTCAAACAGGGCGAACTCAGAGTCATAATTCACGGCCGGGTTTTTGGGCAAAACAACGCGGGTTTGTTACGTTATCATTCAAAATCAACACAACACATTTATAAAATATTATTTGTCATTCAATACAAAGTAACAAGCCTACAATCTGTCAACATTTGAAAACAGGCGAATCGTTCGAACATCATAAAAAGGTGTACATTTTTCGAAGTAGTTTATTGACGTAATGTTGACCTTGATAATAGACGTGAAATCACTACTAAAGACTCATGTATAAACTAGAGACTCTATTACATATGTACGCCAACAATTGTATTATTCTGATATGTTTAAGTAGGCAAAAAGTTGCAGTAAAGATGCCGTTGGCAAAAATGGCACCCATTTAGGGACTGTAGCCTTAAACAATCAAAAACTTATAAAGTTGTTTCAAATGGTAAGCTCAAAATTTTTTTCATCAATTGCTGAAATCATATGTGATAATGTATTGGTATACCCATAATAGAGCTAATGCAATACAATAATAAGCCGTCATTTAAATCAATAATTTCAATTTACTAAAAATGTTATCTTATATTCGAAACGTATTTGATATTACTTAACATATACAATTATCTTGTTTTGACTGATTTTGAGATTTTATGAGCAGTTGCTATGGCATTTCATTCTATTCAAATAAGCCATCTTGAATATTGATTGATGGCCATGGAATAGCTGGAGCAAATGGAATTTACGTTGTAAAGATTGGTATCAGATTGTCTGTATTTATCCTTCGTGATATATCACATGTAAGGATTTTGATAAAATGGGTTTAAGAAATAGGATCCTGCCGAAAATCTAAGACATCTAAACATAAGAGAGAAAATAGTAGGTTCCATTGAAATAGTATACTTACTTTATTTGTTAGTTTTAATTAATTATTTAAAGAATAATGTTAACAAATTATATTCCCTACTATTAAATAATGTAAACTCTGTATACTAAACAAACATAATTTTGTATATATTGTAATTTTGTAATCTGCTATAATGCAATATATTTCGAATAGTGTAAATCATGTTGCTCTTTAAATGTGTTACATGTCGTCATGCGCGAAATATCTAACTTCAATTAACACATCGTTTACTGCATGTTAAATGGTCATGCCATGTATTTCATTATCGACATAAACATCTGATAACCATGATAACATAAGTCATTGATTTGATAAAAAGATCTAAGGTTATTATAACATCATATGTCATAAAATAATAACACACCCATAGTTAATGCTTAAAATAATGATCTTAGCCTTTCAGTCGCCTAAAACAAGATATGTTAGATTCAAGATTCAAGATATATATTTGTTTGTTGAAAATAGTGTTAATGATGTTCAAAGTCTAAATAAACGTACTGAAATTCCTCAAGTCATGATTGTTGCAATTTTATTCAATTCAAAATTAATTTTCCATTAAAATGTACAATAACATAACATAAACACTCACACTATTACACACTAAGACATCAAATAAACGCATGGATGAATGAGCTGGAGATCGAATCAAGCCCGAAAGTAGCCCACATAATGTAGTAGAGGATTCAACCATCAGCATTCAGCCAACACTCTCTGAGGACTGAGAAGGGTTTCTTCGAAAATATCACGGAAATATTAAATTGGTATTTAGGTGTCGTAGATCTGTATTAGCTATAATTGTCCTACTAATATATTTTGAAAAAAAAGTTAACTATATAAACGTTTAATCAATATTTTAAGCTATATATACCGTACGTCTAATAACAACTGTCAACACCCAACAGCAGGTCGGAATTGTTTCATTAGCAAAATGTGGCAAAGTAGCAGGTCAGACACTGTGTCTAATCAAGGAGTAGATGATGAATGTGACGTTACCATGATACAGTTAATGAGTCTTAGCATCCTCTTATCACGTATCAAGGCTCTGTTGCTAAATAGCTGTCATAAATGAAGTGTTGACTTGCAAAACGGCTTGTATCCATTGTTCACTTTTTGAGAAAAGGGCAACAAAGGACATCAAATTGTGTCGCAAAATTCCCTATAATGATTTTCATAATTCTGTACGAATATGTTTTTTAAAATAAGGTGTAATTTAGATAGTTTATCAAATAGTTTCGTATTTATTGACTATTGATTTTTTGCTGAAAATGGATGTAAGCCGTTTTGCAGGGAGATTCACCAAATTTCAACTTAGGAACCAGCTATCTTCCAAATTGGTGCAAAAATTCTTTTTCAACTCTTAATTAGGCTATGATGTACTTTATAAATACCAAATTTCAACATCAGGTCATGTTTAATAAAACAAAAAAATAGCATAATGGCATTATGCCCTTTCATGCTCAAATATGGTCATACAATTTTTGGGCATAAAAGTTACATTTTCGAGATTTTAATCCACTTAATGTCATATTCCAACATTTTTGTTTGCCAGGTTGATGCACAAATTGAAGGTCTGTAAGAATCTAGCAAAAAACTCATTTTTGAAAAAATGGTCTCTAAGCCGTTTTGCAATTCAGCTCTTCATATATATCTACAAACAATTAGTTTATTTTATATTTTTACATGTCAACTATACAAAACATCTTTTCGCAACAATGCATTATTTAAAAAAACAAAACATTTTACCCGCCAAATTAAGTGGAATGAATTTAATTACTGCAAAAACTAAAAAACGTGTGACCTCAATTTCTATTGACGATATTTTCAATTTCTATAGCACATTGGGGTAAAATAATGTCTTAATACCTCAAATATAAATTATATATGTGATGACTCACATTCGAGAAACTAAATAAATACAATAATAAGAATTTCCAGCAGATTTTCTGTTGTAACATTTGATCGCCTTGATAATTTTTTAACAAGTAAGGTGTCATTTTAAAGCTTAGAAAATGCTGTAACAGATGAAATGATAAAATCAAAATTGATATCATATTCAAAGTCATCCCATTCGTGGTGAGCCATCACATAGTATTACACCAGGACCCTGTTAAATAAAAGTTAAAATCAACCTAAGTCATGGAACTTAGGCCGAATTACTCATATGAACTATAGATAGAGTTTTAAATTTTGAGTTTATCTTAATGGTTTTATCTCTATTATCTTTTACTACATTAAGGAATTTGAAATAAAGACTTTTCCAGATTTTTTTTCATATAAAAAAGATAGGATGAATCCTAAAATTTAGACTATGTTTGAATTTAACTTTTATGAAATAGGGCAAACGTGCCCCCCCTCCCCCCCCAAAAAAAAAAAAAAAAAAAAAACATGGTTACATGTAGAAAAACGACCGTCTGCAAAAATTACAAAACTTTGCACAAATTATATTTTAACATTCTTCTAGATGCCTATGTCAAAAACGCATTTACTCACAATTCAACTAAATAATAAACATACACGTTTTGTGATACCATATTTTAATGTGGGTTTTTTTTTAACTGATCGTACGATCAATAAGTGTAGATTCAACCTTAATATTGAACCAAATTTGGTGCAATTGTCAATGAATAATAAATGAACTTCTCTTCAAGTTTATATATTATGCAACTCAGGGATACATGCATTCCAGAGTGAGTTGTTTATACTGAACCTGTCAATCAAATATTGGCGCGAATGTTTAAAAATACTGCAATAAACAATATTCGAGATTTCGACGTTTTAAACTGTAAACTTGTGTAAATATGTAAAAATCATCATCTGCATGATATGACGCTTAAACTCACAGGACAGGTTGAAATTATAATTGCCTTTATTGATTAGCTTAATCCTGATAAAAATCCGATATTAAGAAGTAGCAAAATTTTGAATCGATGGTCATTGTTGCCCAAAATCAGATTTTCAAACATGATTTTGACGTCATAATTTTCTATTAGCTTATCGGATTATCATGATTTTAGTATAAATTGAAAGAAAATACCTAACTTATATTATGGTATAAAACAATCTAATTTTTGGCGTGTCAATATAAAGTTCAAATGGGGTTTATCGGCAGTTAAACTTACATCAAACGACCATGCTTACAATTTGGTTAAAATAGGTTTCTGACATAGGTACCTATCAATGTTGATAACTAAAAAAATTATAATGCTATATATATAATGATAATCTGACAGAGGTATGTATCAAACGTTATGCAAGGTTAGAAATCTCTTACGTCTACAATTGTTTTGCAAATGATAATGTAACTATTTTGGGCACCTGGTATTATAGAAATATTGTAGTAAGAAACTGTTGCCCGAAGTATACCGGAGGATGAAGGAAATAGTATAGTTTTAACTAACGTCAGAATGAATGTGCTCCCGTGACGCATTCGCGATGCATCATGGGTACATGTATAGGAATGAGGGAATGCTTCTCCGGTGTCATTCTTGATGTCTTGAATGATTTTTACGGACCTTGTTTTGGGTCTGTCCACGATGCATTTGAAATACATTTCCGTTACCTAGTGTTTTTTGAGAATCAGTCGAAATAATCTACAAAGTATCGGAGTTGGACTCGTGAAAAAAAATGACAGAAAGATATGATATATTGTTGATACAAACATCATGAAAAGTTAGTTTAATGCAATTTTTACAGGTTTTCTTTGCAATTGAATTGCACGTTTTGATTAAGACATTATGATTTATTGCATGCTAGTCCATAACTGTCAACAGCAAATCAGATTTGTTTCATTAACCAAACAAGGCAAAGTAGCAGTTTTAACGTCTTCTTATCACGTATCAAGGTTCTGTTGCTACAAGGTTGCAATATATTTAATTGTTTAAATTTAATTTTTTTCCCTTCAATTAGACAAAACATGTTTTGTAAGAGTTAAGCATTATACATACATTTTACCCGCAAAATTGAGTGGAATTAATTTAGGGGTCGCTTCAAAACTCAACCGGTGGTTGTCTGCCGGTTCTGGGCGGTTCAACCGGAATAAACAAAAGCCAACTCATACGTCATGCAAACAATTGCACAGCATGTTTCCCAAAAGTTATTGCCAAAATTTCCAATTTTATGGTAGTTTTGGCTAAAACGATTAATGATTTAAATCTTAAATCAAATCCTACTACAAAATAGCTTTTGATACGAAACACAAAGAAGTATGTGTATTTTAGCATTTGACTGAAACCTATTTTATCATATGCTCTTCTATTCAAATTAGCAATCTTAAATATTGATTGATGGCCTTGCATTCGTAATGTAAGAAGGATTCTCTTTGTCAAGATTCTTATCGTCTTATCTTATTTATCATTCGTGATATATTATATTTTACAGGGTTGATAAAACGGTATAAAACAGTTCTGTATCCTGTTGAAATCTCACGACATCTCACGAAATAGGAGAAATGTAGTCTGTTAAAAAGAATTCGGTAAATACCATTAGTGACATACACATAAGTTACTGGTTTAGTATTTGTGCATTTAAGTGGATATATAATGAATACCTTAAAACTATGTACCGTATTATGATTTTGCGACAGATATAATATGCATGATTTCCATACTCCATACTCCATGTTATCACCTTTGTACGAACTGTGCAGCTCGGTTTGGGTACTTAGTAAAGCTTAACTGCGTTTTATTGACACTGGAATAGTGTCGACGCTAACTCTCAGCGCTAGAATCTAATGGCCAAAATTTAAATCACGATGAAGAAAACTACATAGAAGCTAATAGAATCTCATAAGCAACTCCTGTACATCTAACACAATCTATTTTTGTTAATGTTGGTGGCCACCATACTTATTTCTGAGGGTGAGGGGCTAGTGTCGAGCACCCAGCGTCGACTCTATTTTGGTGGCAATAAAACGCAGTAGCGCCTAACTTGAAATTCTGACCAGGTGACTACCCGAGTTCAAAAAAAATGTGAGATCTTGGCAGGTCCCCGGGCAGGTTTCGAGATTTTCAAAATAGGGTTTCAGATAGGGTATCATTCCACTCATTTTCTTCAAACTTTTGGTGTCACATAGGGTCACCTTTGGAAACGCTGGTGCTCTCAGGTACAAATATCTGTGTATGATCACCTCCAGGATCCTTTCATTCAATCATTTGTGGTACTTATATAATACTTTTGTGAATGCCTGAAAATTCCCTCATAAACAACAACAAAAACAAAAGAAAGATACTTTGCCATACCCTGCCATTTATTTATCACAAAAATGTTCCTTGAATCACACACAATTTGATAGATCCCGGCATAAAACTTTGCCAAAAGCTGCCAGAGGCAGATTTCTAAATCACAAAGATGCACATTGAGATAGTGAAAAGATGGACACCGCCATTATATTTAGAGCTATTGGCCTATAGTATATAGCATAAAGCCTTGAATAGAAAATCATTCACAATTTGATGGATCCCGGCATATAAAAGAGTAATTGATAAGTGACTCCAAACTAGCCACCAGCTAGAGTGGACATTTGCATTGGCCTAGTGTATATAGCATAAAATCCTGGATAGAAAAGCACTCACAATGTGTGCTTTCTGTAGATGAGTAGGGTTTCATCATCCCACTGTACCAGTCTTCTCGAAGGATGGGGCAAACCCCACAAAAGGAAAGAAGCTTTGACATCGCGCCCTAGTATTATGACGAAAAACCATCAAAGTCCTAAACGGAGCGAAGGCTAAAAAATGCCCTTGACTGATTCTTATCACCAAATATTGTAAGCACCGGAAATAGCCCAGAGGAAATTTTTTGAATCCATCGTTACCGCAGAAGATAAGAACCTAGACTAGTGTCATGGTGGAACTATGAACAAATAATGACTAACCAGACTAAATAAATGTAAAATTAATTAGGCTGAATAATAACAAAGAACAATAAGGAAAGCCGCTTGCCCACGTACAATGTACGTAATAAGTTCTGAGAGAGTCACCCGGGTCCAAAACCGATGCAGACTATTTGAAAAATTGGCAACTGAGAATCTTAATAACAATATCCAAATGACAGGAAGCTGACACATAATTTGTACTGCTACTTTAAACTGGAGCTCACCACTTGTATCATCGGATCACCTAAGGTGAAGGTGAACTTCCTGTTACTGTTCACAGGGAATTTAAATAAGAATACGACATGATAACGGCTCATTATTTATACTGCAACTATGTTATACTAGGGATTACCACCTGTATCACCAGATCACCCGAGGTGTATCCTACTAATCGTTTCCCTGATTTACATCCCCTGTCGGCTATAAGGTATTGGCCGCCTAAAACCCCTGTAAATTAGTCCAAATGGCGTGATACCGAAATATAATGTATACCGCAACTCAGTTATACTGGCGAAGCCCACTATATTACCCTTTAATATACAACCCCAGAGGGCGTATGTATATATTGCTTATACCCAAGCCGCTAGGATTATGATAAGCCAAATCAGAAGATAAATGTGTTAGCCTGCAAGTTACCAAATTATAAAGGCGTTAATGGAATCGTGTACCGGTTTATCTTGGTGATGACATAAGTGGTGAATAAGCCTAACTTCCCCCGGTGCCATCGTAGGGTGTAACCCTATCGGGGATACGCCAAAACTATCTTTAAAAGGGGAAGGGGGTCCGAAAAAAGGGACTTAAGGCACTAAACGCTCCGAAGTCATATCCTTAACAATATTATTTTATGTTTTCAACGTCGGTGTAATGACCTTTGTGGCCTTTGCTTCTCACAATATGGTCTCTAACCGCAGACATATTAAAGTTCGACGTTTTCCTACTTTTCTGGCAGATTCACCGATATAAACGGCATCATAGTCGAAACATGACAGCTCATAAACAACAACACCGGACACTCAAAATAAAAATTCAAAAACACCTCAACATTATATGGTCTTTAAAACATGTTTTTTCAATGCCAAATATCAAAAATAGGATTTTCAATTGATTAGCATTTTAGGTCGATAACAAATCCATTGTCCTCAAATACTATCATTCATATATATGTAATCCTCGTCTAACCAGGCCATTTTAGAACACGTTTATTCAGAGAGGGGTTCTTGCAACCCACCCTTATTTTGTTAAATCAAACCCCTTAGAAACTTGATTTTACAACAAATGGGTAGGTATGGTTCTCTTCTACTCTCTAAAATTGGTCAAGGCTTAACGTAATTATGATAACGTTCGGATTGGAAAATCTTGATTTTTGGCAAACAATGCGGGTTTTTTTTTCTACAAATAAGTGAGTTGATACTTCTGAAAAGTACTGCAAGTTTATGCTTCTCATCATGCCGATATAGTTCAATATGTCTACTCCAAAATTACGGATGGGCCTCACTACCCCAAGCCCGCTATAACCAAAATTACGAGATTATCCTGCAAACGGTCAGAAAAACAATGTAAACGAGACTACTTTAAAATGCTTGTTGTTACTTATTTATGTAGTTAATTATTTATGTAACACCCCGCCCCTGGCGCACATAATGAGATACAAAATAACAAAACAAAAAACCAAAGCAAAACAAAACTATTATATTCAAGACTCTAGATTATGCATATTCTGTCAAAACATGTTGATGTTCTAAATATGTCACTTATTAATAAACTTATTAAAACCCACATTGTTTTCACACCCTTCTTTAAGATACATGCAAGTGACTCTTGGTGATGAGATTTAAGATTCCTTTGGGATTCTACCTTACCCTTTTATCTAAACAAGATATTCATCACATCTTAAAATGAAATGTCAAAAGTTAATATAAAAGTAATTATACTTTTCTTTACCTTGTATAGAAACATCTAATGGGATATTGGCAGGTCGTCATAATGGTGTATTTCATAAGACAACTCAAATGAGTTATAGCCCAAGGGAATCAGTATTGATTGAGGAAATGTTGTTTGTCATCTCTTTAACGAAGATGAGTCTGTTAAATAATAAAGTGAAAAACATTTGTTATGTTATATTATTCATGTTATTTTTCATTCTTTACTTTATGCATTACCTATTTTTAGTTTCTTTTACCTTAGTTATATTTTCAATAAGAACACTTTCAGTTTGTTTTAAATCGAAAGTGTTCTTTATTAAAATATGTTTTGATCTATTTTTCTAATCTAAAACACAATATACATATTTTGTAAAATGTGGTTGATCTTTTATTTTGTGTGACTAATGAATCTAGTTTCCTAAACAAACCTTAAATAACTACTATAAGAAGATTTTGATTAAAAAAAATGGTTTTGTATAAAAACAGACTGAAGGAAATTGCACTATCTAAAAGCGTTTTCAAGTGTATTTTGTCAAAGCTAAATAAGGTAAACTAAAGTGAATTTCATGTAAACAAAATCAAACAAGAAGAAATAAGCCGGTGATGGAAATACAGTTTCATCAATCAATTCATTCCATTACATTTAAAGCTTGCCTAATTGTGAGGATGATTTGACCATCTTGTACTAATTTTTAAAACCATTGTTTTGCGAAACTGAGTATTTAGGCCATTATGAGTTCGTAAACAATGGTTTTGAAAACGTCAGCACGCTCTACGTAAATTTGTCACCGTTCATACGAACGCCGTACGACAAACTGTGACCATAGTCATATGCAAAAGGAAAAGTCCAATACGCTTCATTTAAAATGTGATTTTTAAAAAATTATCTTTTGGAAATCCAGACAAAGTATAATTTATGAATGTTAACAAGGGATCGATCCCCTATATTAGATGCATAACTCGGGAAAGAACGTGCTGTGAAAGTCACTTGAAAAGTTTTTTTGACGATTAACCACACAATCGACAACCACACTGTAAGAAATGTCAGAAGTTCATGTCTGTTTTAACCGTAAAATAAGGGTAATGCGTTACTTAAACGGTGCAACATCCATTAATGTTCGTAAAGCGTATTGCGATTTGAATATCTACAGGGTGGACGTTAGCGTTACTGAAGTTTAATGTCACGTTACTTAAAATTGGAAAAAATTCGAGAATACTGTTTATATATTCATAAATTATGGTATCTTGTCCGTGTATGGTGAAAATTGTATGTCAGGCAAAGCTTGCATGGCAAAGTTATTGTCATTTGCGAAAAAAATGCCGAATTCCACTTTTTCCACGGCCGGGGATACTTTAATGTTCACTAGAATCATAATTAGGTCCACAATCAGCATGGTTTTTATTTCTTTATGACATTGTATCGTATTAAAGGTGTATATTTTGACTGAAAGTACTATTGATATGCATGCATGCATCACAATAACATAATTATGGTGTACTTCCATAATCATCTAAAATATTGGGCGCGAAGTTCAAATCAGCAAAGGCAGTGTATTTGGTCGTTTTCATTTATTAGCCAATTGCACGGTTTCGCCATTTTGAGGAGAGCCTCGACCTGGCTTAAGAGATGAATGGGAACTTACATAATATTACGATTAACAGTTCGATTCCCTCGCTCAAAAACCACTGACCTTGCTGCATGAAGTGAATACATCGTTATGTAACATACTAGTTTAATTGACTGTCAAATCGAGGCTCTCCCCTCAAATGGCGAACCATGAATTAGCGAATAGCGTTAGTTTGTAAGGCGTTACTAAGAGGAGGAAGTTCACAAGTCGCAAGAGAACATTTATTTCTGAACGTGTATTTAGAACTGTAAGCTACGCGGCCGGCTAAGTTAACTCTGTAAAGAGTCTGTGTAGATGGTACACGTGCATTCGGAATTACTTTCCTAATTTACGTATCTACAAAGACTATTTAAAGAGTTAGAACAAAGTTTCACCCCTTTGATACTGTTTTGAACAACGATAAAGAAATAGCGGGATCTTGAACAGGGAGAACTGAAGCAAACATTGCTGCTGTAAATACAGAACTCATCCTAAGATGAGTTCTCGACGCAAGTTCCTTCATCACATTCTTTAATCTAATCAGAAACGCAAAACCAATCAGCTAATTAAGACGGATATTATAACCAACGCTCATTGTGTACACCTATGTAAACTTGCCCCGTGGGCAAACCTGATTTTGACTATTTTTGCATAAATTGCAATAACTTCCCAATGCAAGATTTGTTTGACATGAAATGTTCACCATACAAGAACAAGATACCATTGTTTATCAATATTTAAAAAAAAATAGAATTATTTTCCAATTTTAAGTTACGTGACATTGAACTTCAATAACACTTTTATTGGTCCACCCTGTAAAGTATTGTAATATTTTGATACCAACAAGTTTGTATATATTGTTCTAATATTTATATGTATGAATAAAATACCGACTTGAACTTGCGC
Source organism: Ophiothrix spiculata (assembly GCA_000969725.1). NCBI lineage: Eukaryota > Metazoa > Echinodermata > Ophiuroidea > Amphilepidida > Ophiotrichidae > Ophiothrix > Ophiothrix spiculata. The sequence goes on along the minus strand of JXSR01S057713.1, from coordinate 48,185 downwards.
TTTCGTGCGGCAAACCACTAAAATAATGGTTATACAGTTATAATTACGATAACTGTTGCTATGGCAGCACATGCTCTATAGCTTTACATGATGATAATATGATTGTATTGGAGGGGTCTCGGGTTAGAATCAAGGGACGATGTCATAACTTAGGGTTAAGGAAACCTAAATATGGCTCTGCACTAACCCTATAGCGCAATCAAATACCAAAATATACTCGGCCGTGTTATGGCAGAACCACGTATCTCCAATTTTGGCGTTTCGAGAAAAAGGCACTTAAAGTTTGAGTAACTGCCTTTTTTGATTAATATTAAAATATGATTCAAAATCAAACTTAATATACAAAATACAATTATATTTTTCTTTTTATACCTTTTTACCCGAACTATTAGAAATTATTTTAAAGAATAAATGATTTTATAAAGTTACGTTGTTTTGCCATTTAAATCTGATTCTGACTTGAATATGGCAGAAAATAATTCAAGTTTCTATCATGTTCTGTAAGTACTTGCATGATAAAACAGCTTATGTTATGCTTTTTATGCATATTTATTGGTTTAAAACTAAAATAAAACCAAATAGACCATCTCCTTCTAGTTTCCAACATTATATAATGAACACACTTTATAATGGCAAATCAACGTATCTTAGACATACGTTGTTTTGCCAAATTAAGAAAGCCATAATCAGTAACGTAACTTGAGATACGTTGTTCTGCCACAAAAATCGAGAGGAAAAACTCAAAAGAGTTCTGAGATACGTCCTACTATCTCCGAAACGTTATGAATTCATAAGTTGGGACTTTCAGAAATGAAAATAGCGCCCTCGATATACTAAAAACTGCTTTTATCTCAAAATGTCAAAAATTTGAGTTACGTGGTTCTGCCATATCACGGCCGTACTATTCCTCAAAGTCAAGAAAATCATCTAGTTCAAATATTACAAACCCCCGGTGCTAGTTATAAATAGGCCCCACAGCATTTACAAAGTGCTTTATATAACAGTTTTAAATCGCTGTTGCTATAACTCTGCCGTCAGGAAACCTATATGTGTGTGTCATGGGGTCCCGGGGTTTGAATCAAGATAGAAATTCGCCATTTGTAACTTCAATTTCAGATTTCGGAGGATTTTGACTTACAATTCAGGGTTACGGGTTCAGTGTTCTTATCATTATTAACATCAGGAAAAAAACGCATGTTACCAGATACTTTGAGCACAGGTACGAAAAGTAAAGCACGTACATGATTCTCGATGTAAAAGTTTACCAAAGCTGAAGCATCATGCATTGCTTGAAGTCAGATAATACATTATATACATGGTGGAAATCCCAAGGTAGTAAAGAGGATATTGGAAAAGATCAAATATTCAAAGTAACATAAAAAAAGCAATTTTTGAATTGACGTATGAAAAAAGCAGAATTCTGACTTAGATGAGATGTATATGAGCATTTAAATCAATTGCTGACTGCTCAAATGTTGGATATATGAGTAGAAACTATTTTAAGCTAGTTACCGTTTATCCCAAACCAGCATAGGAGGTGGAAGCGGGGACGGGGGTGGTTGGACACGCCCCCCTAAATACCACGAGAGGGGACGGAAGAAAGAAAAAGAAAAAGAAGAAAGAAAGAAAAGAAAAGGAAATTGATATTTTCCCTTTGTTTTGATCATTTAAATGTGAAAAGTCAAAAAAAAAAGTCTATATAATGGATTACATTGACACCTCAGTGAACTTCATTGGGCTTCCAGAGGTCAAGTTATGGTCTCTCAAAGGTTAAAGGTAAAAGGTGAAACTGAGAAAAACGCCTTCTTTACTTTCTGAATAATCAGTTGTATTGCTTGAATGGACGAACACATTCGTGTATTTGTCGTAAGATATATATATATATTACAAACAATATATTATAAAATACCTTTAACCTTCTATGGGACTGGGAGATAATAAAGTATATGGCATATGACCGTACCGATGAAGAATTCAGGTTAACAAAGTGAATGACACTCAGAGAAGGAAAATTTAAAGAACAGCGTGAGTATTTATATGTGTACCGCCGCGGCAAAAGGGTCCAGTTGTCGGCTCGTACATGTTGCTCCTTGTAGCATATCAAATGTATGGTATTTGTATACATCAGATATGCTAGATTTAACAACATGTAGGAGACGACAACTGGACCCTTTTGCCGCGGCGGTACACATATGCATTTTCCTGCATCCACCAGTGTGACTTGAACTAACCTAATACACATAGGCTATGAAAAATCGATGTGTTCCCGTTATCAACAGTCTAACAAGTCTTGAAGATGCGATGTTGATTCAGGTTGACCACAGACCGGACCAACGCCCAGATGATATCAGCAACGAAACATGTACATCATGATTTGCCGGATTGATTAGTTTGGACATTTACTACAATAGCAACCATAGCGTGGCGATCGCTACAACAGATATGTTATTTTTCTTTAAATGCTCCTTTGAATTCTTAAATAAAAAGCATGGATAAGTTTCAACATGTGTCCTTACTTATCGTTAAAAAAAAGTTTAATTATAATCGAACCATTTTTTTTCAATAAGTATTTATCTTTTACCTCCACAATATTGTTTATCAACGAGAATCACAAGAATTTGCAGAATGAAGTACAGTTGTTAATGTAAAAAGGGATATTTGAAAGTTTTAATGCCTTTTGTTTTAAACGCATTTCATGTCTACCAACGTTTTGTCTTGATTCAAGTCATTTATTGTCTGTTTCAGTTTATTCATATCAAATTCTTAAATTCCTAATATCCCTACATATATCTTGTCCATAAATGACTGTTTGTATGCTTAAATATTTGTATTAAATTTACCACCTAGCACCTGTCTTAAAATATCAACTTGTCATAGTACCACAATTTTCCTACTTACATTGGACTCAGGGACTGACCTGTTGGACATTAGGCCTATGGGAGTGACCATTCTCAGAGTTATTATGGTTTTGATAGGAATACAGGATGTTTTGATGCTTGTGTTATTTTATAGACAAACTGACAACATCATACACTTTGTTGGGTCGTGGATGGCTGTAATCGTATTTTTGCCAATAGCAATGCCCTTATAATTGTGGTTTTAAATGGTAACATTTTACCATGTTTGTTGTTTGTTTGCTTTATTTCCTAAGAAACATCCTGGAAATAGTCGGAGGAGGAAGCAATGGCTTCAAGATACAAATGACGCACATCACGTTGTTCCAAGGTAAAACCGTATGTTATAACAAAACTCTGACAAATTTACACTTGGGATTGCAATGGTCAAATAGATTACATCAACCGTTGTTTAAAATCATGTCTCAGGGGTTGCAATTTTTATTTACTTGCTCCTAAAATGGATACAATATCTTGATTTTTACAAGAAGCTTTCAAGATTCAATATTTCTCAAGGACATATTTTTTTTTGTAAATTGATGCCATATTGTTTATCACATTATCGTGTTTTTTTCTACATTATTTTGCTATATTCAGCACACTTATTATGGATCTGCTGAATATGGTTATATCTCAATTAATACTATTAATATCTTTTCTTTTAATTTCTATCTTGGTATATCCTCTATACCTTAGTATGTACCAGTTCTAGGAATGTGTTTTTCTTCATGCATGTAACATAAAAACTTCATACCAAGCCCCGTTATGTCGAGATGACAACGATATAATTGGAAATTTGAAAGCACGATAAGTCACAAAGGTAGATCCAAACTCGTATTCAATATTATGGAATTGATGAATTTGAATTTGTCTTATATTTTTCAATAGCCATACGTTGCATTGACCTTTTGAATTGCACAGGTTTGTCTTACGAATTTTTGGTGAAAATTATGATCAATCACTGCAATGTTAAAAAAGAGGTAATTTGACGGACATCGTAATCTTAGATTACAGAGGAGAGTTAATGGAAAGTGTGATTAGGGTAAATACACTGAACAATCACATATTAAAATAGTCCGTTATTTTACGGCTTTCTTTAAAAATCCCGCTATTTTAAGGCTTTATTCAAAAGTCCCTGGAAAATGCGCTGCCGGAAAAAGACATTTCCTCTCTGATTGTACACAACCTTATTAGAGTTTTCCGTAACTTTCTTCTACAATCTCAGAAAATGAAGTCTCTAAAAATAATTGCATCTTTTTTACAGTGTGTTGGCTATGTCCCCCGTAATATCAATATGTAAATATTAATTTATGGCACTTGTCATAATATTCCCATCAATTTAATTACGAATAAGACTTATTTTTTCATTTAAAGGGACAATTCATGATCCACTTTTCATGGTCACCTTCAGTATATATTTATGTTATACTCTTCCTTTTATTTTTCTACAAAACAAAAGGTTTTGTCGCATCAAAATCATGAATTGAACCTTTAATTCTATTACAGACATTTTATGATATGCTTATAATTATGATATATTCTATCTTTAATTATATGTTTTAATTAAAATGACCAATCACATACCGTCAGAATGGAGTGCATCTAGTAGAAATAGAAAAAAAACAAGCAATAACGTTGCGTTTAGTAAATCCCATTTTGATCATATGAAAATGTACAAGGTTTATAGACATGACAAGTGAACATTCGAACTTAACGCCTTCCACTCTCCTAAGGATTATGATTGAAATCGCTACTGGCCATGGCTTATTCTTGTCAATAGGATTGTCAACTTCAATCACATCGGATAAAGAATCATCCCAATGTCATTGCCCAGGTCCTTAGTTTTACTCAATGTTACTATGTATCCATTGATGGATTTAAATGCAGACAGAACGCAATTTAATTTGGAGCTTCAGGCTACCTTTTACTCTGACATTGGCGGCCCACGGTCAATTCCAAATCGTTGCATATAGGCTTAAAGTGCGCAATGTTAACTCACAGGGAGCTTTTACCTTAAACACATACTAATGTGTTTTTTGTATTGCATAAGCATTTGACGATGCAATTCTTCCGTATTGTAAAGCTAAGGAGCATATTTTTTTTACATAAATCAAACTGTTGGATAGAATGCTAAAATACGTTAACAAAACAAAAGGCCAATTTAGACAACAGTAAAAAAAAATAGACTGACTAGAGAGTTTGCGAAAATAATGTTAAGGTTAACGTCTACGGTACCCTTACTGTAAAATGCTTTCCGTTTAACGTTACGGTAAACGCTATTAAAGGGGGTGAGTTGTCGATATGCATGAGTTAGCTGTATATCCCAAATATAATCCAATGAATTGTCCCAACTTCATCGAATGTGTAGCAGAAATCTTAAACACAAGTCCCTTCTGATGTCCTTAGTTAAAACGATAGACGTGTTAATCAATAGTCAATTGACAAGGACGATTCATAAACTCATAAATAAACACACTGCCCGCGGGCTTTGTTTTGTATCTTATCAAACCTGATTGGTCCTGTCTTAGTTTATCGGTATTCTGTTGTCATGTTAAATCATTTCAATGTCGTTTTAATAAAAAGAAAATGAATAGATCGATATCGATACTGATTAACAAGTCATTAATCTACAAATGATACAAGATAGTCAGCAGTAACCATTAGCAAGAGGAATCATAGTACGTATTAATTTAATTTATTTATTTATTTGTTTATTTGGTTTATTTATTTACTAGTTGCTTTTTACATCATTTCATTAGTTTTTAAGTTAGTTACTAAGTAACTTAGTTAGTTAGTTAGTTAATCAGTTTGATTGTTTGTTTGTTTGTTAGTTGTTAGTTAATCAGTTTGATTGTTTGTTTGTTTGTTAGTTGTTAGTTAATGTTTATGTTTGTTTGTTTGTTTGTTTTTTGTTTCAGTAAGTCTATTCTGACATAATTCAAAGCAATATCACCTTATCCATTTAGCGTTCACGTTAATTTAGCGTGAAATCTAGCTATCTCTACGTTTTTTCTTCATCCATCGAATCAATGATCATGAACGTTATTTGTAAGGATAAGGTAAACGCCCATGCAATCGCAATTGCCCATACATACGCTTATCAAAACACACATAAATCAATAGGAACTACTCAGCGAACAGTGCTTGCCAAATGTGTCAAATTAAGCTAGAAATTATGGGATTGTACAATGTCACACATTTGTTTTATATAGCTTTAATTATAGGCATAATTTGTATGAATAAAACATCACGAGACACATATAATAGTGGTGTTTAACGTACAGCTGTAATTGAAATTTAGTTCAATAAGGGTTCCGCTGACGTTATTTTAACAGCTGCTCATTTGCATTTGAATAGAAATAAGGAAACCGTCGAAAATAGCGATAGCGGAGGTGCAACGTAACCTCTCAAGTATGTTCCACATAGAACTAAAGCAAATTCATAAAATGTAACTTCACTACATGTTAGAGTATTATATACAATTAGAGATGTTTTACAATTACTTTTGAAGTTTGCTTTACAGGTATAACAAAAAATGGTCATAAACAAACAGATACTAAATGAATATTCAAAAACATTAGTACCCTTTATTGCTTTCAGGAATAACCAATAATTAAAGAATACTATTAAAATTTACTCCAACTCATATTGATTTTTGGATTTTCCATTATTCTGTCACCTTTTAAAATTTTATTGTTGTCGTATTTATTT
>JXSR01S057713.1:15163-25350 GCA_000969725.1 Ophiothrix spiculata | reverse complement strand
TGATTTTATAATGTTTATATTATGATGTACTTTGATGTATTTTTGATGTTTTTATCATGTACAGCGCATTGATCTCTTTTGGAAATGCGCTTTATAAGAGCCATTAAATAATAATAATTAAATAATAAATGGGTTGCTGTATGTAAAAATAAGATAAAATTGGTGCAGTATACATAGTTCAGAGTTAACCTAAAACATATGAACACTGTGATGAGGTATATAAACATGCTGGACTTTTAAGCCAAACTGAGAACAAAACGAAAACGCCCTTAAATCAAAGAATGGCGCTAAGTCCTGCATGAATATAACCTTATCTACCAAGACACACTGTAACTAGTGCTATACTGACCAAAAATTAATACATGAGGCTCGTATATTGAAGTTATGCTGAATATTACAGAACAATTCACAGTTTACCAAAATTTCGTTTGGGTAAAACATTAACTATTTCTACTTAATGTCAATGCACTTAAATAAGAACAAAGCAAATGCTATGTCGGATCACGACCTTGCAGCGGGTGAGACAAAACAATAATTCAACATGTTTAAGAGCATGACTGACTCCCCTTAGTCAATAAAACCAATAGTGTTGTGAATAAGAAATTCAGTGGATCAATACTAACAGATAAAAAGTAGAAAGTCTAATTTAACATGAACCTATTCAACATGAACATGTTAACAGGAAAGTTGACGATTTGAAGGAAATTGACCAATATGAATGGTACTGATCGAAAAAAAAACCTAAATATGAAATTAATGAAACTTACTTTGAAACTATACCATTTATGACCCCAATGATTGATGGCATAAAACGAGTGAATGGACAATAACCCAAAGGGTTCCCCTTAAACCACGAACTAGCAGCCCAACGATTATGGGTGAACACCTTACTGGCGAACCAATAATTGAATAACACGATCACATGATGGTGCATTAACTTTGCATATTACCCCAGCCACATGCTGGGGATTTACAAAGCTGATCACTACAAGAAAATGCTTAATTGCGCGAACGGTCCACTTTCTGCCGGGACTGACAGATTTCTGTTAATCCATCCTTAACATGAGGGATGGGTAATAAAAAACCCAAAACAGGACACATGAATTGCACTCCATAAAAAGCCAAATAGGGAAAATATGCAAAGGTGGACCAGAAAAAAAGTAATCCTTGATGTATGAATGAAATATATGGCTATCTGAAAATTAGGCAAATGCCATTAAACAGAAATACTCTTGCACTGGCTGAAAAAAAGCCTCAGAAAAACACACTGTACTGAATTAATACCAGAGACACCACGTACCCCCGGTATAATCTATGACAGCAAAAGGAGCCCTGGACTGAACTACAGACTTTCCGAGGACTAAATCGGTCGCAAACAACTTTGAGAAAAACGACTGGTTCCTGAACAGGTGCAAAAAAAACAAGGAACTGAGGGCAGTGCAAAAGAAAAACCATATAGACAAGTACCCTCTACATACAAAGTTAAACGCGATACGAGCAAAACGGGCGCAAGCCAATTATAAAATCCTTGGGACGTCAAAAGACAACCAAGGTGGTAGAAAGACTCCTATTGTGTGTGTTCATGGAATAATTACTAGGAGAACAAATGCGCTAACTAAATGAAAGAAAGGAACAATGTGACTAGGTGTCCTGCTCTGAAATTGAGAGGTTGAAAATAATTCAAATAAATGAGTAAATAGATAAATAAAAAAATCAATCAATCAATCAATAAATGATAAATATGAATCGTTGATTTAATTAAATAAATAAAAAATAAACAGATAAATAATAAATAAATAAATAAATAAATAGAAAAGTAAATGAATTAATAAATGAACGAATAAGTAAACACATGTGTACAAAACATGCAAGTATTGGTTAGACGCTATGACCTCACCGTAGGTAAATGCGCGCCGCACAACTAAAAGCTATCTTAGGTCACCAGCCGTCTCTATCCGCCTTGTTTTTGTGTAGCGTTGTGTATGAATTTTACCCTTAATATCTTGGTCAAAAAAAATCGTCCGGCGAATACGACCGCACGTATTTGTAGATATATTGTATAAGTATGAATTTCAGTTGTTGTTTTGTGAAATAGTATTCTTTTATAATTTTCATGGTCAATTTTGTGAAAAAAGTATGAACTTATGACGTAGTATCCTCGATTTAGTATTAATCTGGTCTTCCCATGTGGCTCTTGGATAAAGCATGAAAGTGACACTGTAATTCTGTTGTACGTACAATTCTAAAGTTATAGGTCACATTACACACTGGCATAGCGAGCCGGCATAGCGAATTCTGGGATAAAGTTTCACTGTTCACGATGTCACGCATGCTCAGTGCATATTATTGCTGATATTCTTAAAGGTCTGTGGTGGTTGACCAGGCCAACTCAAGTGACGTTGCCTGGCAAAACCCCAACATATGGAAACTAAATATGTACTTGTAACTTGTAACCCAAATTGGCTATAAATATTTGACCCTATCTCCTTCATTCTTTATTTTTGTTTGTAAAAGTGACTGTCATGACTGTGAGTTCATAGAACCCCTTCTAATTTACCTTTAGATTTATTTGTTTGTTGTGCATGGATTGTAGGATTGCTTTGTATTAATATTGGATCATATTTGATATTTTTTCCAATTGCAATTTGTTGTTTAGGCCCCTATAATAGTATTATTCTGCCGCAGTAGGCCTGTATGGATCATATTTGATATTTCTTCTCTTTTTTCAACCTATAATACCCTTGAACATACGCGCCGTATAGCTACAGAGCTGCACTCTGTAGCTAGGCGCTTCTACAAACTCAAACCTTCATATCCATTATCACCCTCCAAATAATCCCACCTACCATAACATATCTTGGTAAATTGACATTCACCAGAAATGAGCAACATCGAAGGGCCAATATCATATGGTGCATACCAAGAATGCATAGCCATTCGAGCTAAGCACTAAAATGACGTTATTAGGCCTATGGGACGTTGAGAAAAACCTGCTTGCGATGAACAAAGCATATGGCCTAGCATAACACAGACGCCATTGTTGCAGAGCAACGTAATGTGAATAGGGTAAATCCACTAGTACAGGCCAGCACTAGTACATGGGAATGGTGTCGTAACATAAAAACGCATAGTGAAGACAGACAACCACAGTGGTTGTACAATTAGAGTTAAATATCAAAGTAAATTGGATGCTAGTAAACTCACCGACTATTTATGACAGTTCCTTGATAGTGCTTATTTGATGCCAATCCCAAATGTGATCAATTCACGTTCTCTTATCTCCAAAAACAGATTTATTACTGTATAATTTTGAATTATCAAATGACCGAACAAGTCTACGATGTAGAAAACGAAAAGAATGCGAATATGGTGGCGCTATAACATGAGTCCCAACAGATAAATTGAACCAAGCAAAGCGACGACCGGGGAATTTTCATCATTAACAAACATAATATTCCATAAATGTAATAATATTAGTTTATGTTTTCAAAGTCGGTCTCTAACTGCAGATTTGTAGATGTCAGTTGAAAAGATATATTCAAGTTCGACGTTTTCCTAACTTTCTGGCAGATTCACCGATATAAACGGCATTATAGTCGAAACATGACAGTTCATAAACAACAACACCGGACAATCAACATTGAAATTCAAAAACACCTCAACATTATATGGTCTTTAAAACAGGTCTTTTCAATGCCGAATATAGTAAATAGGATTTTCAATTGAATGAGCATATTAGGTCGACCATAGATATATCCATTGTCCTCAAATAATATCATTCATTTATATGTAATCCTCGTCTAACCAGGCTATTTTAGAACATGTTTAGTCAGAAATGGGGTTGTTGCAACCCACCCTAATTGTGTAAAATCAAACCCCCTAGACACTTGATTTTACAGCAAATGGGTAGGTATGGTTCTCTTCTACTAGGCTAAACGTAATTATGATAACTTTCGGATTTGAAAATCTTGATTTTTGGGCAAAAATGCGGTTTTTTCTACAAATAAGAGAGTTGATACTTCTGAAAAAGTCTGCAAGTTTATGCTTCTCATCATGCCGATATAGTACAATATGTCTACTGATGGGCCTTACTACCCCCAGCCCGCTATAACCAAAATAGAGAGATTATCCTGTAAACGGACAGCAAAACAATGTAAAAGAGACTACCTAAATGCTTTTTGTGACCTATTTATGTAGTTACTTAATTATGTAACACCCCGCCCCTGAGAAGACTTGGGTTAAATTCAATAGGGCGCACATAATGAGATACAAAATAACAAAAACAAAAAAACTAAAGCAAAACAAAACTATTATATTCAAGACTCTAGATTATGCATATTCTGTCAAAACATGTTGATGTTCTAAATATGTCACTTATCATATAAAACTTATTAAAACCCACAATGTTTTCACACCCTTCTTTAAGATACACGCAAGTGACTCTTGGTGACGAGATTTAAGATTCCTTTGGGATTCTACATATAATATACCCTTTTATCTAAACAAGATATTCATCACATCTTAAAATGAAATGTCAAAAGTTAATATAAAAGTAATTATACTTTTTTACCTTGTATAGAAACATCTAATGGGATATTGGCAGGTCGTCATAATGGTTAATTTCATAAGACAACTCAAATGAGTTATTCTCTTATAGCCCAAGGGAATCAGTATTGATTGAGGGAATGTTGTTTGTCATCTCTTTAACAAAGATGAGTCTGTTAAATAATAAAGGGAAAAACATTCATTTAAGTAACTTGTTATTATATATTATTCATGTTATTTTTCATTCTTTACTTTTTGCATTAATTTAGATTTTATCTATTTTTAGTTTCTTTTAGCTTAGTTATATTTTCAATAAGAACACTTTCGGGTTGTTGTTTTTTAATCGAAAGTGTTCTTTATTAAAATATGTTTTGATCTATTTTTCTAATCTAATACACAATATACATATTTTGTAAAATTTGGTTGATCTTTTATTTTCTGTGACTAATGAATCTAGTTTCCTAAACAAACCTTAAATAACTACTATTGCTATAAGAAGATGTTGATAAAAAATGGTTTTCTATAAAAACAGACTGAAGGAAATTGCACTATCTAAAAGCGTTTTCAAGAGTATTTTGTCAAAGCTAAATAAGGTAAATCAAAGTGAAATTCATGTAAACAAATTCAAACAAGAAGAAATAAGCCGGTGATGGAAAATACAATTTCATCAATCAATTCATTCCATTATATTTAAAGCTTGCCTAATTGTGAGGATGATTTGATCATCTTGTACCAACTTTTAAAACCATTGTTTTGTGAAACTGCGTATTTAGACCATGATGAGTTCGTAAACAATGGTTTTGACAACGTCAGCACGCTGTACGTAAATTTGTAACCGTTTATACGCCGTACGACAAACTGTGACCATAGTCGTAGGCAAAAGGAAAAGTCCAATACGCTTTATTTTAAAATGAGATTTTTTAACAATAATCATTGGGAAATCCAGTCAGATTATAATTTATGAATGTTAACAAGGGATCGATCCCCTATATTAGATGCATAACTCGGGAAAGAACGTGCTGTGAAAGTCACTTGAAAAGAAGTTGACGATTAACCACACAATCGACAACCACACTGTAAGAAATGTTAGAAGTTCATGTCTATTTTAACCGTAAAATAAGGGTAATGCGTTACTTAAACGGTGCAACATCCATTAATGTTCGTAAAGCGTATTGTGATTTTAATATCTAAAGTATTGTATTATTTTAATACCAACCAGATTGTATATAGTGTTCTAATATTTATATTTATGAATAATATACCGATTTGAACTTGCGCTTTCGTGCGGCAAACCACTACAATAATGGTCAAACAGTTATGATCACGATAACTGTTGCTATGACAGCACATGCTCTGTAGCTTTACATAATGATAATAAGATTGTGTTGGAGGGGTCTCGGATTAGAATCAAAGGACGTTGTCATAACGTAGGGTTAAGAAAACCAAACCTAAATATGGCTCTGCACTAACCCTATAGTGCAATCAAATACCAAAATATACCATTCCACAAAGTTAAGAAAATCAACAAGTTCAAATATTACAAACCCCGGTGTTAGTTATAATCATGAAATAAATAGACCCTACAGCATTTATAAAGAGTTTATATAACAGTTTTAAGGTGCTGCTGCTGCTATAACTCTGCCGTCAGGAAATGTATAATAATTTTGTTTTGACTAGCAGTCGCTAGCTAACCACGCAAGCATTGCTCCCATAGAAGTACGTGCTCAGTGGCATGATAATTGGATTTGTAGGTCATGGGGTCCCGGGGTTTGAATCAAGATAAAAGTTCGATATTTGTATCTTGCGGATTTCCGAGGATTTTGACTTGCAATTCAGAGTTACGGTTATTCAGCGTTTTTATCATTATTAACATCATGAAAAAATTAACTTATGTAACTAGATGCCTAGAGCACAGATACGAAAAAAAAAACAGTACAAGATTCATTTTGTCAAGGTAAATCTATACAAAAAAACTGTAGCGTTATGCATTGCTTGAAGTTAGAGCAGATATATTTGGCTATCCAGCCCCGTAAGTGTTAGAAAATTCAGTTTGCGCTTTAGGTGAAAATACATGTCAAGGTTGTAATTTGCAGAAATTGTTTGTTTATTTTCACAATTCTTGTGCTTACTACATAATACCAGCAAAAGTTCCAATTCAAGAAAATGATAGGAAGTATGAAACAAATCTGCATATTTTTAAGAAAATCAAAAGAAAGTATAGGACTTACTGATCTTTAAACGCGTTTATCTCTATTATTTTGTTACTCCCTGACAAACTTTGACGGACCATTACTTGACGCCTTGAAAGCAAGTGAAGTTCATTGAGGTGTCGTTTTAATCCGTATAACATGTTCTTTGCAAATATTTTAAAAAGCGAAAATATTAAGTAGCTGTATTTACTGCTGGTATAAGATGGGCGGTCACATACGGTATACTTTATTATATATGGTGACAATCCCATGGTAGTAAGGAGGATATTGGAAAAGATCCAATATTCAAAATAACATCAAAGAAAAGCAATTTTGAATTGATGTTTGACAAAAGCAGAAACAGCTGTAGGTGAGCATTTTTTAATTGCTGACTGCTCAAATGTTGGATACAAAAGACAAACTATTTTATATGCTGGTAAACTTTACATCATTTGTGACCATTCATCCTAAATCAGCCATAAATGCAGGTTTTAGTAGTTTCCCTTTTTTAAACATTGGCAAAGCCCATGTATTAAGGATTAAAATGACACCTCATTGATCTTCACTAGGTTTCCAGAAAACAATTGGGTCTGTCAAAGGGAGACAGGGAGTAAAATGTGAAACTGAGATAAACGCGTTCAAAGATAAGTAAATCCTACATTTTCAGTTCATTGTCCTCGGTATACAGATATATTTTATATTTCCCATCATTTTTAAATGACATTTTGTAGGTGTTTTGAAGCAAAAATACGATTGCGAATTTGTCAAAAATCAATGTGGGCAAATTATGACCTATGCATGTAAAGGCAATTTAGGTCTAACCAACATTAATCTAAACATGGTTCGAGAACACGACCCTCATTTGTCCATTATAATTTGGCCACTCAGGAAATGGGATTTGCAAAAAGTACATAAATTATTACAATCTCAATACCAACAGGTTTAACGCTTGATAAGAACCCCATTTCGCGCTACAGGTGAAAATACATGTCAAGGTCGTAATTTGCCGAAGTTGATTTTTTGACGGATTCAAAATTCTTGCAATGTTTTATTTCAAGAAAGTGATAGGAAATAGGAAATAAATCTGCATATTTTAAGGCAATCAACAGAAAATATAGGGCTTACTGATCTTTGAACGGGTTTATCTCAGTTATACGTTTTACTCTCTGACAGCTTGACTTCTGGAAATCGTGTGAAGTTCATTAAAGGGGCATTGGACAAAAATTTGAAATTTTTGTTTGTGGATGATTTACACTTCCTATGTCAGAAAATAACAGTCAATTAACAAATATCGGGAAAATTTTGATCAAAACCTTCAAAAAAGTCAAAAATTTGAATGTTATTTTATTTGTTGATTTTGGGTATGTGGCTATTCTCTAAACGTATTTATTGATGCCATACAATGAGAAAGAGCCAAATATTTGTTTGTAAAACATCCCTTTCACATCATAGATTGCAGAAAAAGCAAAAGAAATTTAAAATTTCCATTTTATCTCCTGAAAAGGTCAATTCTAGAAATTCAACTATAGACAACGATAATTAGAAATAAGAGAATATCTAAATATTTTGATGAATAGGGTTTGAATTTGACAATGAAACTTTGCATGCTATCATTATTACCACTAATACTTCAAATGATGCAAACATCTCAAAATGTTTGGCAAAAAGTTTGGGGATGATGCTGAACTTGTCCAATGCCCTTGTCATTTTAATCCTTAAAGCATGGTCATGAAAATGACAAGAGGTGGCATTTACGGCTGGTTTTGAATGGACGGTCACATATTATAAAATCGTATTATTATTCACTATGATATATATATATACCTTGAATAATCGTTGTAAACACCAAAAATACTGTGTTCTGACTATTATATAGCGTAGGCCTATCTTCACGTATTTAAAAATGGTATACAGCCATCACTTGTTAAACTAATACAATCAGTGTAATTGATGAAGTGAAGAAATCTATTTTGATTAGGGACATATTACTAATAAAAATACTTATAGGTCAGTAGTGCATATCTACTATATGAACACATTTCAGTATGTGGCTGTCCAGCCCGTATGAGCGTAAATGCCTGAAACGTAATTTTGCGCTACAGGTGCAAATACATGTCAAGGTCA
This sequence comes from Ophiothrix spiculata, assembly GCA_000969725.1. Classification (NCBI taxonomy): domain Eukaryota; kingdom Metazoa; phylum Echinodermata; class Ophiuroidea; order Amphilepidida; family Ophiotrichidae; genus Ophiothrix; species Ophiothrix spiculata. Next base: position 16,492 of record JXSR01S057713.1, on the reverse strand, counting down.
TAATTTGTCGAAATTGATTTTTTTTTAAGGTGTCATTTTAATGCATAAAAATAGTCTTTGCATGGGCCATGGTCTATGCAAAATTTTAAAAAAGCTGAAAACGACAAGAGGTAGCATTTACGGCTAGTATGGGATGGACGGTCACATATGTATTTATGTAAGTTTTAAATGTCGTTATTTACTAGACAACGTTTTAGATGTTTACAAAGCGTTTAGCTAAAATCATATTTTAACTTATCGCATCTTAGGTCTAAACTACGTTTAGTTGAACATTGTTCGGGAATATGATCCTTTCCGTTTAAAAGTCTCCGTAATATAAAAACTTAGGGGTATATTATATACCTAACATGGCTAGACAACAACAAGTCAAACTGCAAAGCATTGGGATTAGATTCCGTTGTTGAAGCCAGACGAGCAACGAATGACAGAGCTTGATGGAGACTTCTGGTAGAAGGCACCTATCTCCGGAACCACTCGTTTTGGGAAGACAACTTTAAGTCAAGTAAGTCAAGACTTGGGTATATTAAGTTTTTAAGTATAATCATTATGTTGATTACATTGCTAGCAATTACACAAAAGCAACAAAAGACAATAAAGACAATATTAAATCGATATAATTACGTCAGGGAAAATATACATCTGACTCATTTAATAGGACTCCTCTGGCCTAATGTAAAGATATGACGCAGAACACATTGCAGACGAATACTTTCCTTAGCTGGTAATATTTGTGTTCAACTTTCACCTGCCAAACAACTGGCGAGTAGGAAATCCGTACGTAGTCGTTCAAGGAAGGACGCTGATTATCTCTTATTTTTGTTTTATGTTACAAGGTCTAAATCTGTATTTTAACCCTTGTCCTCCTGAACTCTTTTTGTAACAAGAACTCTGAAGGGGTTGTTCTTGCACCATCCCCCACCCCCTAATATTTGAGAAAGGAGCACTCTATGAACCTGTTTTTTTAATACATATGTATGATCCTCTACTATCCAACGATACGATGTCATTAAAATCGAATATGACGTTACGTAATTATGACGGCAAAAGTACTTTCGATTCGGAAAATTATGCAAAAATGGCCAATTTTACAAAAATCAAAATAATTTGCTATAAAAGTTCTAACTATCGAAATTTCATCGTATTTTTTGTTTGTTTGTTTGTTTGGTTGGTTGGTTTCTGCTAATAAGGCACATTATGATTCTAACATGTCTTGTAATATATAGCATGCATTAATTTTTCAAAATGGTGACCTGAAAATTACCAGTATTTCACCAATCCCCTTAAACCACAATTTAATGGCCTACCTACCTTAGATGGTACCCCCCCCCC
>JXSR01S057691.1:42816-52906 GCA_000969725.1 Ophiothrix spiculata | reverse complement strand
AAACAAACAAATAAATAAATAAAAAACAATTATTTTCTAAAGTGGAAACTGTCAAACAATTGCACACAGAGTTTGCAATAACATTTTAATCGGAATTGATTTTCCAAAAATCCTCTACTAATCATTTAATAAAGAGAGGGTGGTACAAGGACGGGTAAGAACTGAACACTTTTAGATTAAAATTCAACTACTTTTCCACATCTGACCCATTAGCTCGGTTGGTAGAGCATGACGCTTGTAAAGCCAAGGTTCCAGGTTCGAATCTTATAGTACGGTCGGTGATTTTTTTTTCACTGACTATCATGTTTTGTGGAAGAAGTTGATTTCTTGTCAAACCGTTCGGGTTCCAATGCAGTATTAATTTCGAACCAACGCTTAAAGGCATCAATACACTCTATTGTATCAAGCATGTACAAAAATTCAAATTGATTCAATATCGATCTCAAATCCTACAATTATTCTGACGTGAATGATGATGTTAAAGATGTCATGCATGGATTATGCCCAAAAGTGGAATTATTGTATAGCTTTATTGTATAACTTGTCGGAAACAAAGGAGTATAATCGTGTTTTTGAATGTCACTTTCAGCGAAATATTCAAAGGTGCTTTCGATTCTGGCTAATAATTAAAAGTCAATGTTTGATTAATAATCTTTCATAGGTCACAATAAGCACTGCCAGAGAGAAAGTTTACTCAAATAATTGCACTTGCACGACAGTAATATTTCAAAGATTCAATTAGTTTCGTAATTAATAACACAGAAAAACCGAAACGGGTAAGAATAATTTGATAACCAGTTGCATCTTTCGCACAAAAGAATTAACAATTTACAACTGAAAAAATTAATAATGCTATGCTTTATGTTTAACATAAAAAGTGAGAAAAAAAAGAACCTGAGAGGATTCGAACGAAGGCCACATAAAGCATTTTCCATCGATTCACGCTGATTATCAGTACTCCACGCATTGCCACTGGGCTATCCACTCCACTTGGAAATAAAGCGCAAGAATTTCATTATTATGTCTACTTTTGCAATTGATCTTAAACAACCGCTTGATCACCAGGCTAATCGGGATGAATCGGCTGATGGCGCTACGCTGGAATCTATGCTCTTCAGAGGCTAATCGGGTTGTAATCGGGACGATAATATGTGCCATATACTGGCACTTCCCGGTATCTTGTTGATATCTTTCATTAAAATCCTTTTTTTTTCGACTCTTTTGGTAGAAAATTGTCGCACCAGAAGTAATAAATTCAAAGAATATGAGAGTATTAGGAAGAACCGTACTTTAATTGAAAATGTTGACCTATTTTATAAGTTAAAAATGAACTTCTAATATCACTTAATGTTAAGTACAGGTCAGGTAAGATTGGTTTGGATTGATTGTGCTCTAATTGGTTGCAGAATTCTCTTCATTTCAACTTTGCATTTCTTTAGCTTGCAGTCTAAACTTACAAATCGGACCAAAGTAGATTTAAAGGGCTTTCCTAAATTATTCATATCTTTGGACTGGAGTGGTAAAATGAAACGGGACAAAAAGCATGTTGTAGAGTAATTACTCTCCTTTTGAAAACATATATTACTATGATTTAATCTGTTAGCAACTATTTTTGAATATTTTTTATTTGCTCGTTGCATTAGTATTGGGACAAGCTGTACAGTTTTATAGATTTCATGAAATCAATTATGGTACCATTTTTGCGCGATATTCTATATTTACATCCTACATGACATTTGATCCACCCTGTATATCCACTTTGGTTTGTCGGCGATCCTTACAATCATAGCTTTACAATGATATATAATTTACTTGGACTTTAACACAGGGAAAGACAAGCTATGCGATTAAAAGGGAGGACATGCAAATTCAACTCTACTTCAGTGTACAGTGTGTCCAAGAATGAAGTTATTAAAACTTTAAAGCTTCATAATTCAAAAACTGAATAATTCAACACAATGTGGATTGGTGACAATAATGTATAGTGTCTTCTTCTGCTATGATGCAAAAATTAACAACATCCATGCATGTGTTTTCTAGAAATGAGTATTAGAAGCTCCGAAGGCGTTTGGACACTTTCCCCAGTTTAATGAAGTCCCGGGGAGAAAGTTTACAGTATTTTGTTAAGTTTATATATATATGCATATGCCTATATTTTCATCACTTTTTTTCGTTGCTTGTCACCGAACCCCCAAAAATTGTCACATTATACTTATTATAGCGTCGGTCCATTTAATAATTAAATATCATGATTTAAAAGTTATAATAACCCAGATGACTGAACACAGGAAAGCAGTTAAAGATGATTTACTATATGATTCATTTGCTTCCTATTTGATCTATGAGCGTGGCCGAGCGGTTAGAGCACGGGTCTCGTAATACAGAGGTTGCGGGTTCGAGCCCCGGGCCAGGCGGTTTACGTCTCCTTGTTTCCTTGGGCAAGAAACTTTACTCTAATTGCTCCGTGGTTCGGATAGTCACGTTAAGCCGTTGGTCCCTGTGCGAATGCTCCTTCTTGGGGCGCTGCATACAGTGTATACCTGGTGAGTCTATGGAACATCTGATTTCAAAATTGAATTTCAAACCATTCATCAGCTTGACATTGTATGTTTGTTAGTACATGCTTCATTTAAACAAGCTAATAGCATTGCAAGATGGAGCTCACCGTTTAACTGAGCAACGTGTTTTCTTCGTCACTGAATGAATGAGAACAGTTAGCCTTCAAGACGTTGCCAGTATTTTCAAAGATAGATTTTCTGTGGGCCACCTTAAAAGCAAAGTCTTCAAAACTCCACCAAAGGACATCAACGATCTTCGTGACAGAATAAGGGTTTGTTCAAAGTTTTTGGCAGACAAAATATTCTATGCAACAACTATCCGTCACGTGTTTAAATTATTTCCCCTTATACCCTAATGCACCTTGGGATTAGAACGGGGATTTGATGATATCGTGTAGAATAATTTTTTATTCGGCACCGTGTCGAATATTCTATCATGAAATAGTCGTTATTACATAGATATGCGTGAAATTGTATTGAATAACGAATAAATATTGCACACAATTGGCATAAATATTCTATGGGAAGAAGTAACTAAGAACCTACCCTTATGACAGAGGTTAATTCATTGAGAGGGCAAAGAGCAGTTATCCGTAACGTTGTTAGAGCAAAACGTAGAGCAGAGGCATGTGCACGACACAAGCAGTCGAAGGACGCTATCATGAAAATCACAGTGACAATGACTTTTTTCAATTTAGATACAAAGACACATTTAGTAAAATGCCTTTAATGCGTTAAACTTGAAAATTCCTTGGTTTGTGTGGACGATTTTGATATCATTTTGAAGAGAAGATTCAAATGAAAAAAAAATGAATATGATTTTTATGAAAATTAATCAACTGTGTCCAAGAATGGAGGGCACAAATCTGACTATTTGACCCCTTCCAAATCATGGCTACGCCACTGTTATCATTTTGATCAGTGGAGTTTGGCTCAATATATTTCTTGCAGGGTCTTTATGTACCCGTCTAGGTCAAACCAGCCGTTAAGTCGTTCCCCTGTTCATTTTCATTAATATATCTGCAAAGTCCATGTCATAAGGTTTAAAATGACACCTTGATAAACTTATTCCGATATTTACAAATCAAGTAATAGTCTGTCAAAATTTTTCAACGAGTAAAAGACAAAAATTAGATACAGTAAACGCATTCGAAAACCAGTACGCTTTACTTTTCTGTTGATAAGTATATGGCTTACCAATTGAAAAGTATAGCTTCCTACTAACAATTAAGTTTAGTTTTCAAATATGAAGTTTGCCGACGGCTGTTAGGACCTGGAAATTCACATATTATACGATTATTTATCTTATCATATCTCCCAAACTGGTGATTAAAAATTTCGATCAATCACCGGATTCCCGGGCCCTACAGAATACCACTATCTAATCTAATAATATTTGCAGATATTTGTGGGCGTCGCACCTCCAAATTTGACAATGAACAAAAAAGGTCCATAACAATCCCTAAATGTCCACTAAAAGAACACCAAAGGACCAAAAACCGGATAAAATACTACAGAAAATGCTTGAAAAACTTCTGAAAACTTTTTTTTTGCTTGTCACTTTGTCAAAACCACAAAAACTAGTTGAGGGTCGAACAAAATTAAAATGTTTCCTCGAAAAGGTCCACTTTTTGAAAATCAACACCCCCTTGAAAAATTCCTGACTACGGGCCTGTTCTTTCCTTTTCACTATACTGTCAATCAAACATTAATTAAGAATGTATTTAATAAAATGACTTAAATAAACTTAAGGCTGGGGTAGACCTTCAAATAGCATACATGGTTTTTGTACTCTCAAACTAATTGCATAAACAATATAAAAGTATACATTTTTAGAAGTGGATTTTTAACCTGAACATATTGACGATATCGGTTTTTGACCAAAAATGTCGATTTTGGCAAAAAAATGCCAAAAATCATTATTTTTGCCCCAAAATTTATGGAAAGCCTAACTAAAATTTGCATTTGTGAAATTTTGAACTTTTTCCGCTTTTTTGAAATTAAAAACAAATTTCTCGGGAAGGTTTTCTCAAATTTTTCGAATGTTATCTTATTTTTTGAAAAATTACCAAAAATAGGCCCAAAATTGCCATTTTGGTGGCGGTGGGATTTGTTTTCATATTTTGACCTATGTTTTGTATTAAAAAAAAAACTAAGAAAAAAAAAATTGAGAAAACCTTTGCTAGACATTTGTCTTTAGATTCCAAAAAGCAAAAAAATATCAACATTTCACAAATTCTAATTTTAGTTAGGCTTTCCAGAAATTTTGGGGCAAAAAATACGGGGTTTTTTTTGCATTTTTTGCCAAAATTGTCGTTTTTGGTTACAAACTGATATCATCATCATGTTCAGGGTAAAAATTCGCTTCTAAAAATGTATACTTTTATATAGTTTATACAATTAGTTAGAGAGTTAGAGTACACAAACCATTTATGCCATTTGAAGGTCTACCCCAGCCTTAATATACAGGGTGTATCAAGAAGAAGTTTACAGTTAATAATGTGCCTCCATTTCAGGTATAATACATTCCGGGTTTATAATTAGAATAGGTCATTGTCTTTCCATAACAGCAACAATAACAGATATGTCACAACCGATATCAAAAATATGGTCAATTTTGTAAATAAACACAATCGGGCGCGAAAAGTCAATGAAAATAACAAATCAATGATCCATATGTTTTTCCTCTTTAACAAAGACTAAGAAACCCTAATTACCTGCATCATGGTGATTAAAGATTACACTAAAAAGCACTTGTATTTTATTTTTTTTTAATTTTAATTATTTTCACAAGACATTTTGCTTCTTTGTGCAAATTTGTTTTGAATTCTCTTCTAAACTAACGACTATTCAGCTGACTGAGTATTAACTGAGAACCGGTAAACAATTTTGCAAACTGAAGAATAAATAGCGGTATAGCAGGAATTAAAGTCCCCCGTTCTTATTGTCCGGGTTGTACAGTAATGTATAGGCTACCATCTCTCACGCAACATTAATTTCACGCTTTATTCCGTTATGGTCTATGGAAGGCAGACTACCATTTCAGAGGGCCTAAGATTACTTTTACACCTGTATGTTGTATGCGGCGTTTCGTGTAATATCATAATACATTTTTTTATCACAATACAACGTACAAAAGTTTCACATATTGTACGTGTGCTAAACGGACAACCACTATTATGAATAACGAATTAAACGTATACATAACGGACAGACCACATAGATAATTTATTGAACGTACTTGTAACGAACACATGACGAACAACAATGCAAAACAGAACAATAGTGGAATAAAGTACGTTAGGCGTACGTTTTGCTCTATACGGTAATGTGTGATAGCGCCTTTATGATAAAAAGTATGCTTAAGTACTCATAACTCATGATTATTTCTGAACGAATTATTCCTTTGATAATTCTTCCGGGTGTGATTTCGGCCCGATTCAGTTTCACCGGTTTCGATGGCTCATACTCTACTCTTGGTAGTTCGTGCTCAAAATATTCTCCTGCTTCACTTAAAAAAACATAATATATGAAATGTGTCACTGTAAAATGAGTACGACTCTTTTTTTGTTAATGGGGCCAACTTACCCCACTGGGTGGGCAGACTTGCCCAGCATGCGGGGTAAGTTGGCCCTATGGACAATTTTTTTTATTTTCTATATTATTTAAATACGAAAATATAGTTCGGGTATATATCTATCTTGTGTAAACAGGGAAATCTTCTGGACTTTATCATGACCGATTCATGGGCGTTTCAACGAAAAGGGGGCCAACTTGCCCCACCGTCCCCTATATATCTGAAAATATGAAATACAATAAAATGGTTCAGAAAACTACGTGAATAACAGCTTTGATATGTTTGGTTACACAAAGAAACTACACACTATGAAAGCCTTTTCATTTTAACATCAATTAAATCGTAATTGCGTTGGGCTTTAAAATTTACATAATCGTATGGTTAGAAATGGTTAAACGGATATATTTTCCACAAAACTCGTATTTTTGAAGTTCAAGGTTTAATCTGCTGTAAACATACAATATACGCAATGTCCTGTAAAATACTCCTTACGTATTATTGATATACGCATTTATCCATCTTTTTAGAATTAAAAGCGTGTTAAAACTTCATATATAAATGCCCGGGGGCACTCAAATATAATGTTGCAGCCATAGCGTGACCAAGAAAAGGTAAATTAGGGTTGTTTTTGAGGACTGAATGGTGTATCAAGTGACACCGTTAAGGGTATCAAAAACTTCAATTTTGGGTCAATTTCCAAGAATAGGGTACTTTTTCAAACCCTGCTGTGAAAACAGTATCGATAAAATCCCGATATAGGATCTGAATAGGGGAAAAAGGGTATATTTTGTCTTCAAAACCCTCCACCCTTTAGGGAGTGTTTTGAAAAACTGTGATCACACTGTGGCTGCAACATTATATTTGAGTGGCCCCCCTCGGGCATAAATGTCATTGTGAACGAGGATGAAGTAATATGTGATGACTCACCCCGAAAAGGGGGACTTTGCGACTTATGAAAACAGACTTCAAAAAATAAAGAAAATAAAAATAATTTCCAGCAGATTTTCTGTTGTAAAATTTGATCGCCTTGAGAAAAAATTTCAACAAGAAAGGTGTCATTCTGAAGCTTAGACAATGCTTTAACAGATGAAATGATAAAATCAAAATTGATATGATCTGCAAAGTCCCCCCCTTTCGGGGTGAGCCATCACATATATTGACGCTAGTTAATTATACTTATAAAATATAAATGCATATAAATCTCTGAAAATACTTTCACATCACTAAAATAGCATTTCCATGTCAATTTAATCATAGTATCACATTTGACCTTGTAGTTGACTTTTTTAGACAATGTTAGATAATTGTTATAGTACTTAGTTCCTATATTTAAACAGCCAGTACAAGAAAACCCCAACTCCATGAGTTCCCCGCTGCAGCTATACACTAGAAAAATTATCTATCAATGTCTAAAAAAGTCAACTACAAGGTCAAATGTGACACTATGATTGGGATAAAGACATGGAAATGCTTTTTATTGATTTGAAAGCATTTTCAGAGATTTGTATGCATTTATATTTTAGAGGGAGCGATTGGAGTTGGGGTTTTTCTTGTACTGGCGTATCAATAACGTTTGCTCAAAAAGTTTTACAGGATAATATGCCAATTTTAGTGTTTATAGTACAATATCATGATTATTATCTAGCGAAGTATGCCTTTGATAATTCTTCCGGCTGTGATTTCGGCCCGATTCAGTTTCATCGGTTTCGATTTTTCATACTCAACTCGCGGTAGTCCATGTCCAAGTGCATTTGAAGTAGTCTGCCTTTCGATCATATCTTGAATTGTTGTTATTATTGGTTTATAATCCTTGATATGGCCATTGCAAGGCTCATTGTAAGAATACACCAGCCAACGAGATTGGTTTCTCACAAGAGCACAAAATATAATAGCATGTTGATCGTGCTTCCTTTCAATACTTTCGGTGTACAACAGTTTGTCACGGTCAGATTCATCATAAAACTTGAATTGTAAATTATCTGGGATTCCCTTTGCGTTGTATCTACTAAGAGTGAAGAAAATATAGTCCGTATCTTCTGACACTTCATGAAGAGAAATCTCTGCCAATTGCGCTCCAGTATTTTTATTGTCATCAATCTCATCGCCAGAGTGGGAAATGCCAGGGCACTCTTTTGTTGTGTGATTGATGGATTCGATACATTCTTGGCCAATTTCACGAAAACAATCTATCGTTAAATCAAGGTAGATACGCGAGAATTTTTTGTGAGACCAATTGATATGAAATATCACATTTTTGAGGTGCGGATCTAAGGTTTTCACGAGTTTCATGAGATAAATGTTGGAGTTTGGTTCTACGCCGTAATCACTAAGAACTTTGTACTCGCTGTGAGAATCTGTATATATCTGAAAATATGAAATAAAATAAATTGGTTTAGAAAACTACGTGAATAGCAACTTTAATATGTTTGGTTTACACAACGAAACTACACATTATGAAAGCCCTTTCATTTTAACGTTTTAATTAAATCGTAATTGCGTTGTTCCTCAGGGATCGATAATTGGCCCTAAGGTTTTTACCGTGTATACCTATGGAACGCCTCGCATGACAAAACTATGTCGAGTTTTCTCTCTATATGCCGAGTTTTCCTCTCTATATGTTGAGATTACCACTCTATTGGTCGAGTTTTCTTGCCTATTGGTCGAGTTGTCCCTCACTGTATGTCGAGTTCTACTACCTATATGGTGAGAAAAAAAAATGTTGGCGAGAAAAAAATGTTGGTGAAAAAAAAATGCTGGTGAGAAAAAAATGTTGGCGAGAAAAAAATGTTGGCGAGAAAAAATATGCTGGCGAGAAAAAAAATGCTGGTGAGAAAAAAATGTTGGCGAGAAAAAAATGTTGGCGAGAAAAAATATGCTGGCGAGAAAAAAAATGCTGGTGAGAAAAAATATGCTGGCGAGAAAAAAAAATGCTTGTGAGAAAAAAAAAAGTTGGCGAAAAAAAAAATGTTGGCGAGATTTGTGAAGATCCCTAAATGTACGACAGGCTCAGAATATCAATTTCACAATATGGCGCAACAGATAACGACCACGGAAACGAATATTTAACATCAGTTATCAATTTCCTTAGAAGAATAGAGATTTCTGTTGACTGGAGAGGAACACTTTGCTCTTATTTTCTATTTTTGTACAACCTTTTCTTGATCCCAATTCTTTTGTGCCGACAGCCCGGGGGGAGGGGATCACTTACATTGATGGAAGGTACTGGTATATACCCCCTACTCTTATACCCCCTACTCTTCTGCTCTCGGAGATGCTCATTTCAAGATTATTTCAGTTCCAAAGACTGTCCGGTTTTTCAGTTTCCACACCCCGTCAATAAATAAAGTGAGTGCCCCCGGGAGATCACCCTCAGACAAGAGGCATTAAGTAGAAAAATCCATGCACACAATCGAGTGATTTGTGTTCTTCAAAACTTTCTAATCCCTGAGTCACCCCCTCGACACCATTACGCCGGTGTGGGTGGCCATTTAGTGACCCCTGGTCACTAAAATTTTGTGACCCCCCTCTCAAAACTTCATTGGATGACTCAAATGTCAATATCATTGATACACAATGTTATAGAGAAATATCATACGTCAAATTATACGCCGGCGTATATATTTTCACTTTATCGTTGTACACCTTAGCCTTGCTTCAAGGCTCGGCCTGTTCTATTTTCTGAAATATGTAGGACTGAATATTGGCCTACAATAATACACTGTTCTTTTTCCGATATTTTAAACATAGGCCCTATAGCTTGAATATACCGCCGAAGACGGTGTTTAATCAATTTTTACCTACACCGCCTTGCGGTGTTAAGAATTTTCATTTATTTTACCTCGCACAACATTTTACCTACTCACGAAACACGACAAAATTCAGTCAGATACACTGTCTAGACTCTTTCCTAAGACCTCAATCAATGCTCACTACTAGCGATATAAGAAACAACAGC
>JXSR01S057668.1:193904-204790 GCA_000969725.1 Ophiothrix spiculata | reverse complement strand
AAGCAATTGTTTGTCTGGACTTTAATACAATTCAGAAGAAATGATAGCTCAATATAACAATCACTTGTCCATACAATTGTCATAATCAGTTTATCTCTAAATCAGCTTGGAAATCGACACCACAATACACCCGATCCATGCCCCTTACACTAACCCCCCACTCCACCAGCCTTTTGAAAGTGATATGAACTTGAATTCAAATCTTGAAAAGAAGGATTATTTATCAATAGAATTTCATTGAAAATAATCCCAGAAATTTAAGAAGTATCTAACAATGCAAATATTAATACTTTTAGCAAGCACTGTAGCCCACCTGTGTCACGTATGGACATTGTATCATTTGTTCCTCATCAGTGATGGTGATGGTACACTTTTGTTTCTTCGCGTCAAAATGACTCGGATATGAGACAGCTATAAATTTACTTGGAATTCTTTAGTCAAAAATGAGACAATTTTCAGAATTTTAATTTCAAATTAATATTTTGCATCAATATTGGTCTCAAAAACTTGGTAATTTTGTAAACTTGTATTTATTTTTAAATTAAGTGTATTGCTGTAATCATACGTAACATTTGAGGAGAATGCTAACAATCCACATAATTTCCTGTACAAACTCCAAATTTCCTGAAGAAAATTCAATGAAAGCAAAGCATGATGGGATGCACACAAAATCTTCTCTTGACCAGCCTATCATGATAATTGATATGCTCTAGGAGCATTCTCACTGAAACATGCTCCCTATAGGCCAACTTATACTTTAATTGAAAATTTATTTGGAACATATGCTCTAGGACCATAAACTCCAGGGCCAAATACTCCTGGAGTATAAGTAAGGGCTGAAATCACACAAAAGCTACTTGATGTTGACATTAGTACTTCTTGTACTATCTCACCTCTCAGGTAACATTGAACCTGTGACTGTAAAGCGAAAGAATTCTTAACAACATACATGAACTTTCAACTCAAAATCGCCACCTTTTTCCACCTTGAAAATTCCTCAGAAGCAGTTTCAGAAATATGTAAATACCCATCACAGCGAGACAGAAGACCCTTCGGGCAAAATCGGTGGAGAAATGTTCGGAGTTCTTGTTGGTGTTCAACCAATTTGTCTGTGCGTTCCACAGCGGGTGACATATAACTGAGGGGCGTTTGTGTCAATATTGCTTTTACATTGTCAGCCATTATCATACACAATTTCCAATTTATGCTCCTCTCACATCCAATGTGCTTCTCACCATGGAAACTGAGAGTATAGGCCCTTGATGCCTATACTCTCAGTTTCCATGGTGAGAGTATAGGCCCTATATGCCTATAATCCTAGCACTATCTATACTCGTTGCTCCTGGATAAAAAATATATCTATAATCTCAGATGTCCCATCTGGCCCATCTCTGCCTGATGTCAAATTCATATATTGAACTTGAAAGACTAATAATCGTAATCTTAGAAAAAAACTAAATGTATTCCGATTGAAATTAGAAAATTCTTATGCTTGTGTGATGATGTTAGACATAAGATATCTAAAAAAGCTAAACATTTCAAAAGTAGCTCAATGACAAATAAAATTTCTGTCATTCCTAGATGCAGGCCTATACAAAAATTCATGATCATCAAAAGCAATGTCCCTGGCAATTTAATAACTGTCTGTCATGACCAACTGTCAAATGCACGTTGACAAAATCTTTGGACAGACAAATTATTTTTCTGGACAAGTTAGTCACCCAAAAATAATATCCTTAATCACCCAAAAACAACATCCTGCCCACGGCAAGACAGTGTTGGCCACCTTTTATTGGATAGTTTTGCATTTTGTAGGGCCTAGATGTAGTGGATGTACATTCAAAAATTAGGCCAATTTGCTTTTATTGGGTAAAGATTTATTCAATAAATTGAAACATACTATTTCATTTGCCTACAGGTAAATTATTTAGGCCTACAAACATTTTTAGAAATGGATATAGTACTATCATATTTTTACATTTGATACCATTGTTCCAAACGACTTGCGACAAATGATCACTGTATAGGCCTATATCTTAGTATAAAACACAGCTTGCGACATATGGTCACTCTATCTTAGTACAAAGTTATCAGAAAACATCCTTAATTGATACACAATAAACCAATTTGGTTATTTTCAAAAATTATGTCAAGATCAATATTTCAAAGCAACTGGTTATAAAGCAGCAAGCTAAACCTGATGCGGTTTGCCGGTGCTTCCTATGATATCGGGTTAATGGCCAAGTTCCTCTGCATGACACCCAATCTTGGAAAAAAGAGACCTGCAAAATTGAATAAGTATCCAGGCTCACTTTGATGAAAAACAGTCGCAATTTTATACAATCTTCAAAATCTCAATGCAAATGCAAAGTTCACCCTTTGGATTGATTTAGCTGTTGACTGGATAGAAATGATCACAATTAGATGTTTCAAAATAGATAATTCAAAAAACATTCATGGAATCTATTAAAAATTAAGTAAGTACTGTTGTTTGGGGATTAAATTCTTGAAAAGCATAAATGGTTGCGTTCATGTGGTAGTCTCCTTCGCGAGTGTACATTTTCAAGATAGTTACAGCCAAAAGCCTATGTGTCAAAGAAAGAAGCAAGAGTTTGCTGGTACAGTGGTAGAAAATTACTTTTACATCATTGAAAATAAATTGAAAGAGAAATTTCAAAATTTACTTTGGATCTATGGATGAGCCAATCATAAAATTTCAACTCAAGAAGGCAGTATCTTTTGTTGTCACCAGCAATATTAAAGGGGCATTGGTCAAAATTTTGAAATTTTAATTTGCATCTTGTCCCTTGACCCATTTAACAATATATTGTGGTGATTTAAACCTCGTCCACCTAAGAGAGGGGGTGGCCAGTTTTGGTCGTTTCACCAGTGAAGATTTTACTGATTATAAGTTCAAAAGCATTTTTTTCTTCCAACGTACACAACTTTTTAAAAAAAAGTTAGAATTTGCACCAACTTGGTTACAGTGCCTGGTCTGGTTGTCATGGTTACAATAAAATGTGGTGCTTGAAATGTGTGAATAAAATGGTGGCGAACAGAACTAAAAGAAAAGGTACAAATTTGATACAGGCTCGTTGTATGACCCTAAAAACAAACGTAATTCATGTGGAAGGGGAATTGGCAAAACAATCAGCCCTTAAATGGTCAGTTCCTTTGTATTATTGCCATGGACTTGTGTGTCAGCATTTAACTCTATTGTGTCACTCTGAAAACCTGACCCTTCAATTCAATGCAAAGTTTATAATCAAAATAAAACTTAGTCCAGCACTGAGATTTCGTCTGCTCATGCTCAGTCGTCACGCTGCAAAGTTATTAAGTTGGTGGACAATGAATCGTATTGTACACATCAAGCACACTTAATGAGAAATTTAAAAATTAAAAAAAAAAAAACCATCTCATAGAGCTGGTTAATTAAGGATGCAAAAACAACTATTTAAGCTTTAAAATCATTTGTGAACATAAATATTCATTTTAAACTTCAAGAAGTCTGTAATGTATACAGCTAATTTAACATCTGCATGTTCAAGTTGGTATCATAGAATCAACAACGTAAAGACTCAATGATTGTAATTTAACAAAGCCGTCATTTACCAAAATTGGAAACAAAGCTATATAGTTTACATCTTCCAAGTTCAGGTTGGGTTGTATGTCCAAACAAAGCCAAATCCTGGGTATTATCAAAGCTTCTTGTACACAAACCTAGTCGCACTTGCAACCCTCACCTACCTTGACCTCACACGGACTCCATACTTCACCAAATCATCCTCCTGTCACCTTAGGGCCACTGACTGGACTCTTAGGGGCGCACCATTTGATTCTCAGGGGGGAGGGGGGCATGGAAGTTTTTTGGAAAAAAAAACTTTGCCGCCGAAGGCAGCAAAAAAAAAAATCTTGACCCAAAGATGAGTATCACAGACTGAGATAGAGACTACTTACTGTAAATTTGTAAACAGAAATCTCAGCTAACATTTTAATTTTGCTAAAATCCTCAATTCTTGAAATTAAAATGCTATGGCCTGTAACAGAAAACTGATTTCATGAAAATAACATGCTACAAAAACTTGGGCTCTGAGAATTTTATGAAATTTCCAACCAGTAACTTGCGACTTGCTTACCATCAATTGGCCAAGATCCCATCCTATACTTTGGCTGGGGTCAGGTTTACAAATAAATAATTAGGCCTACTACAAATAACAACTGTATGGACTGTTCCATATTTTGACCTGAGCTGAGGTCAAGTTTACAAGCAGGCTAGGCAATCCCTGCCCCCTACAGCTCTATGGTTAAACCCAGCATTGTTCCAATGTGCAATTTGTCACTGGCTAATTTCAATACAATACAAAATCTCACTTTTGATCAGATTTGAAGCTCAGAAAGTCCTCTTCTAACACATTTTGAGAGGTCAACAATTGCATGGTACCAGAGAGGCAAGTCACTACCCCATACTGCATGTATAGGGCTTGTTCGGCCTCATAAACCAGTTACTGTCCAGTAGTGAGGGAGATTATGATGATTTTCACAAGTCTAAGGCGGACATGACATCCTTTCCTTGATTTGGACAACTTGATTAAATATTTATCAACAATGACATTTAGGGACCTACTGTATCATACCATGAAGACATAAATTTTTCAACTATAAAATAGTAACATTGATGAATATCGGTGTTTTGGGGTTAGGCCCTACTGCACTAAAAAAATATAATAGCAATTCTAGTCTTTGTCAAAGACTGGATTTGTGTTATTTTCTGATTCACTAACATCGAGCGCCGAAGGCGCGAGACTAGGCCGGAGCGAGCCTTTCGCCGGAGGCCAGGGATTTGAGAGCGCCAAAGGTGCGAGCAAAGTGTGATTGTTGGTGGTGTGCATTCACGTTTCAAGTGACTGGATGGTGTGTTAGCATGTTCATAGTAAAAATGGTCTGTAACACAGACTAAGCAATTTTAGATTGAGAATTGTTTTAATAATTTATCAAAACAAACACATTTCAGAGCTGTAAATTTCATCAAGCAATTAGCATGATTAGACTTAAAGGAAAGAATAAAGCCAAGTGTTGTCAAAACAAAGCCATACAGTGACATTATGTATGGGAAATGGTCGAATTTAATAAATTAGAACACCATTGATAGCATTAGCAGATAGGAGCAAAATGATCATCAGGATAAAAATTATATTTCTAAATATCAAATTTATAAATCCAAATATTGTAGACAATGACATATGGTAGAGAGCACCATGGGAGCACAGCAGTGGGACGGGGGATAACAGGTGCAAATATGACCCAACAGGTGTCGGAAGAAGGGGGCAATGGCCTAGCTTCATAACCCCCAAGACATTGAACCCATGGATGTGCTCGCTACCTCTGATCTTCTTTTCACTGACAATATCTTGTGGTAGTGGAGATGAGGTGTTGAAGGTTGATAAACAATTCTGAACTAGTTTCTGGGTGATTCCAAAGTAAAGTGGTACGAAATTCTATCGTCAGGATTTCTTTAAATGCAATGTTTTGTTTGGTAGCGTCTGGTAACGTTTGTGACATTTTGGTGTAACTTTTTGGTAACGTTTGTGACATTTTTAAATGAAAACATGTGCTCATTCATGCACGGGTAGAAAAAAAATCAACATTTCTGATTAGAAATTACTTTTCACATACCGAGTAACAAACGTATGACTGAAAAAACTGCTTATATGGTCGAATAAGAAAGAGGATTTGTTGCTTGAAATCAAAAAATGTTTAGTTTTCACTGGAATGAGCCTGCTTGAAAAGTGGCCTAACTTTGTATGACAAGATTGATGATAATGACAGTCAGCACATTATACATTATTGGACAAAATAAAAAACTTTTATGTTTCTCGATCCCTCCCTGTTTCTTTTTTTCTTCTTTTTTTTTGTTGACAATTTTTCAAAGTTCATTTTATTTTGTAATATTGCAATTATTATCATTTTGGTGGACCTTTTGGTAGGCACTACAGTATAAAATTTTGGGGATGCTGACCTGGGGGGGGGGGGGGGGTTCTTACTGACAAATGGTATACGAGGATGCTCAAAGGTTTTGGGGTGCATTTTCGTAATTTTTGGTATATTGATGGGTGGGTTTTCGTCACAGACCCAATGCGCCCAATTGCAAAATTGGGTGTATTTATGAAAATTTTGCTGAAAAACACCAAAATATTAGATCCTTTGCCTACCCATTTCTTAGCTAGACAATTTAGAACCCATAAATTAACATTTTTTTTAGCCTCATCAATTATTGTGAAATTTAGGTTGTACAAGTGGGTGATGTGGTGGAAGTCGGGAGGATTTCTCCCAAATTGTTAGATGCACAGTACTTTTGCAATGTTTTGGGGACCAAGGCCATCTCATAGTCCTTGATACCCAGGTATTGCATTTGCACCTTATTTAGGTAAATTGGGACTCTTCATCTGTGATGAAAACTCACTGATCAGTTTACCAAAAAAAAAAAAACCATACATTAAAGGCCTACAAAATTCCAATGCAAATTAGAGATACCTCTATCTGGCTTAATATGCACCTGAGTATGGATGGGCAGAGGATAAAAGCGCAGATCCTCACCAAAAGATCCATGGTGAAAGCATGTGACCTCTCTGACACCGCTGTCAACAGCTTCACTTTACCTTATAAGCTTACAGCGAAATAAGGATTAAGGAAAACACCCTGAAACACAAAAGAAGACATCGGGACCTTCCCATCATGCATCACTTCCAATAGGATATTTTGTATGGGTTGTGATGAGAGGGTTTAGGGATGAAACATATCTGGAATGCACAATTGGGATGAGGTCTGATGATTGTGCTATGTTTCATCCCTAAACCCTCTCATTAAAACCTGTAAAAAAAACCCATTAGAAGCAAGGCATGATGGGAAGGTCCTGATATCTTCTTTTCTGAAACACAAAGCAGCCAGTTTAGCAGGATCAGGAACACAACAATAGCAATGGGTTCTAGATCCAAGTTCAATGACAAAGATTCATACTGAACATAACTGCTGTATGCTAGCCAGTTAGAAAGAAGACCTAATTCAAAATCAGGGCGGATTTTAAAAAAGCATCATAAATGTACTCCATGTTCTGGGCTTTGCTTTTTAGGCCAAAAGAATATGTATTCTGTTGCCCTCAAGTGCAATTTCTGAAAAATTGAGTCGGTCGGTCGGAAAGGTTTTTTATTCATTATTATTATTTTTTAAAGCATCCAAGGACAAAAAATTGGGTGCATTTTCCACTTTTTTCAAAAAAATAAAAAAAAAAAAACAATCTGAGCAAAATTGGGTGCTTTCCCATACCCAAATATATATATTTTTAAATTTTTGACCAGGGCAACACAACAACTTTTTTGGGGGGTGGGGGGCTTATGTATGGTTGTTAGAAGTTCACCAATCATTCCTATGACCAGCCATATGGTCGCCATTGGCACAGGAGCCATGAAAATTGCACAACATATTACTGAAAATGTGCAAGGAGGATGCTTTTTCTTGCTTGATTTAGCCAATTTTCAGCCTCAGTTCATGATTTTGACGCAAGTACCTCTTACACTTTGTCAAAATTGATCGAATTGGCGCATGGCCAAAAACCTTAAGAGGGAACCATGGTCCAGTTATTCCTGAGACCCTCATGGCCTTATGGAGTCCTAGCATTCGGGTATATAAAATAGGGAGGATGACGATTGCTCGAGTCAGAGCTCGGTTGTGCAGATTGTTTTTGCCAGATGATGACTTACTTTACTTTGGTGTTCCTCTCTATGCACTCAAATCCTGGCTATCGGCTTCCAGATCAGAATTACTCCATTTTCTCAAGGGCAGTCCAGGCATTCAGGTTACGACCAGACACAATGGACCCATCTGCAGTGCACCACTGGTATATCAAATACTAAAAATCACACGATGCTCATAATACCAAGTCATTGTCCATCACATGTAGACTGGGCATCAATTAGAATTCATCAACAAAACAAGTCGGTGAAAATATTGGCAAAACACCATGCGGCAATGTGACAAATATTGGCCAAACACCACGCGGCAATGTGACTAGTGTTAAAGTTGCATTGATTTCTAACAACTGGCACATTGTACCCCGCTGTACCATCAATGGTACATCAATAATTGGGGTAGAATGAACCTACGGAATCAATATTACTAGGAGCTGTTAACTGTACTTTGCTATAACATTAGGCAATTATCAATTTCTAATTGGCTTTAATTAACATTGATTATCATATAACATGACACCATTACTAGGTTTGTAGTTAAAGTACATGTACTCTCAACTTCAAACATGGGAACTATCTTCATCTCTCCAAAATGAATGGTCTTTTAACCAAGTAGCACAGGACTGCCATAAACATTCAGCTTTCCTTCACCCAGGGCAAAACATAGGTACAAAGATCTTAATGTGCCTATCAGGTGTTTCTCCAGTCCCCAGGTACCCGACACTAATTTGTTTGATTGGCGTAACCCGGCCGACCCTAAATATTTTAATTTTTTGAGCATGGTAAAAATCCTCCAAATCCCAACCTACCCTATTTTTTTTTCTATGTTACGCAAATCAAACAATTATTTTTTTAGGCCTTAGTTATACTTGTTCCCTTTAAGCTTGACAATGCCCCACCAATATCACCCTACTTCCCACACGACGAGCATCAAGTCACCAACTAAGTCGCGACGCCAAGATCTAGGTTCCAAATAATCACACCATCGTTATCGTTATTGCTATAATCTGAGCACTGTTAAATAAGGCCGAGTAAAATTAATTATTTGTTTCCGGTAACATGCTTTGAAAAAATGGAGAAGGAACCATGTTATTTTAGCAAAAAATTGTATGCTTTCAAAATATTGGGATGGAAGGGAGGGAAATGTTTTATTTTATCAAAAAATTATATTGCTTACAAAAACATCAGATATGCACTTTTAAACACAATTTTTGGATGAAAGAGATGACTTAGCTCTATTGAAAAAAATAATTATAAGTTTCTTTTTGAAGACTTTGATCTCACTGTACATTTTCAGGATATCATCTGATTATATGAAAAACGACGGTTGGACGTCATCAGGTCTCAAAATGATTGCCGTAACGAGGCCATCTCTCGACATGTACCAAGTGAAAACTGGTGTGGTGAAGAAATATTTTATTTTTTAGGAAAGTGATAAAATTCGCATTTTTCAGGTGCATTTTTTGGGAAGGAAGGGTTACTGGAAACAAACATATTATTTTACTTAGCCTAATCTTGTTAAGAAAATCTTAGATTCAAATTCTATCATTAGCCTGATGGCAAAACAATGTTATAATTTTTCAACAAATGAACTAAAAACACCCTTCTTTGAACGAGCAATTTTCTATTACACAGGTGCAGGCTGTTTTGTATCTGCACTTGTTTGCATGTCGAAAGCAAATACTCATAAAATCTCGAATAACGGTTCAAAACTGTCCAGATGTTCAAAGACAATTACACATCAACCGCTGATTAACACAGCTACTGTCTCAAGATTATTTGATTTTGATCAATCTTTTGAATTATTCTCTTTGACATTAAATACACAAGCGTGCAAAAGCTACTACTACATGTGAATCCGTATGTGGGGGGGCCCCCTCACATTTGGGCCAATCAAAATTCCCTGACTTTTTCCCTGATTTTATGGCATTTTATTAAATTCCCTGACTTTTCCCTGACTGGAAAAAGTAAAATAATCATCGCGGCTTTCCCTGATGGGCTGGGAACCCTGTTATGTATTTCAGACTTTTTCTTTTGAAAATTGTTGGCGAGCATTAAAATGGCTCTCTTGAAGCTGTTTAGGTGAGCTAAAAGCAGAGCAAAATAAAGTAAAAACATAAAGATAGGAAACCTGGCATTCTAAGAGGAGCCCAGAGTAATTGAGGAGAGTAGTGAAGAGCAAAAGACTATAGTGCCTTTAAAGACAATCCAAGGTATTCCCAGTGGTCAAGACCCTTTTTCTCACCTCTTCTGCATTTCTTATACCCTGTTTGCAGTAAGGTTCATCTCTTTCAACAAAAATATAAAATTTTGGCTCCAACTACAGTCTACAGAAATTGGATTTAAGTCATAAAATGCATCTTTTTTTTATATCAGAAGGTAATCAGAAGGTCCCTTTTAGCTTTAATAATATCAGTTCACCAGACCCAAAATAACCCATTTCAAAGGCCCGTTTTGGCAGGAAAAAAGTTTTAAGAAACTCAAATAACAATCATTTACAATATAACAAATTCCCCCCCCCCCCCCCCCCCCCCCCCCCCCCCCCCCCCCCCCCAAAAAAAAAAAAAAAAAAAAATTTTAAAAAAAAAAAAACCCCCCCCCCCCCCCCCCGTTTCATCATCAAGTCAGCAATATATAAGTCAGCAATAACCAAACCAATAAATGACATATTTAATCAGCCTCCTTGTATAACCCCAAAACCTACTTCCCATCATTGTCTCCATTCATCAAATACAATATTTCCTTATCATTATCAAACATCAGAACTGCCGTAATCACGATTCTCTCCTCCTCCTGATGAGCCAACGACACTGGACTCTTGGGCAGCTGGTATTTACACCACTTCTCATCAAGCATGTTCAGACTCCACAGATCAAGAACCAGTTAAAACCTACCCGGGTGGAAGGGGGTACTAACATTGACATTACGGGACTGACTTTTAATTTGGGTCGTAGTATTGGGGTGTTTTTTTGTCTCAGATGAACGGGCCCAATTTGTAAAAATTTAAAAGTGGGTGTATTTTGGGAAATTTGCTCAAAAATATCAAATTTGAGTACATTTATGTCAAAACTGGAATACTAATGGGTGGATTTTTGAGTCAAAAATAGGTAGATTTTCAAAATCTGGCAGGCACATAGGCCTACA